>VKOC01017470.1:0-18504 GCA_009364415.1 Spea multiplicata | reverse complement strand
ACTCATACTCATTCAAACACATTCAAAAACCCTCCCCACTCATTCAAACACCCTCCCCACCCCCTTACCTGTACTGCAGCTCCTCGATGCCACTCACAGACCTCAGCAGGGGGCGCGGCCTCCCTCTGCTTTCTCTTCTGGCTTCCGCTTCCTCTATGCAGTGCAGAAGACCCTCCCACAGGTAAGTAGCAGGGCTCGAGGCGCGGCCCGCGTAAGATCGGTTGCCTTGGCTGCCGATCTTACGCGGGCTGCACCCTCTCTCTCCTCCAATTTTTTTTTTAAAAAAATAATAAAAAAAAAAAAAACGGGATTTAAAATCGCATTGCGACTTTTATCCAAAATTTGGCAGGGGGGCAACAGGCCCCTGTAGCGACGCCACTGCATGTAGCCAATGGGATACCAAGCTAATTTATTTTCATTTACAGTCTGTACCATAAATGATAAAATGATGAATTGATCAATGCAATGTGAATGAACATTTGAATGTAATAAAATATTACAACAATTGTACATTCTCTTTAAAATAATTTTTCTTACACATGGAGCCACTAGTGGTCTATGTGCCCAGGGTTGTCCAATCTTTATATATGTCCGTGGTCCTCCGAGTAGTAGCTTTAAAGGTATATTTACATAGTTGAATGTGCTGACAACAAAATCACACAAAAAATCTCAATGGAAATAAAATGTATCAACCCATGGAGGTCTGGATATGCAGTCACACAAAATAAAAATGGAAAACCACACTACAGGCTGATCCAACTTTTATGTAATGTCCTTAAAACAAGTCACAATGAGGCTCAGTAGTGTGTGTGGCCTCCACGTGCCCGTATGACCTCCCTACAATGCCTGGGCATGCTCCTGATGAGGTTGTGGATGGTCTCCTGAGGGAAGTCCTCCCAGACCTGGACTAAAGCATCCCCCAACTCCTGGACAGTCTGTGGTGCAACGTGGCGTTGGTGGATGGAGCGAGACATGATGTCCCAGATGTGCTCAATCGGATTCAGGTCTGGGGAACGGGCCAGCTAGTCCATAGCATCAATGCCTTCCTCTTGCATGAACTGCTGACACACTCCAGCCACATGAGGTCTAGCATTGTCTTGCATTAGGAGGAACCCAGGGCCAACCGCACCAGCATATGGTCTCACAAGGGGTCTGAGGATCTCATCTCGGTACCTAATGGCAGTCAGGCTACCTCTGGCAAGCTCAGGGAGGGCTGTGTGGCCCCCCAAAGAAATGCCACCCCACACCATTACTGACGCACCGCCAAACCGGTAATGCTGGAGGTTGTTGCAGGCAGCAGAACGTTCTCTGCGGCGTTTCCAGACTGCTTTCATCTGTGAAGAGCACAGGGCGCCAGTGGCGAATATGCCAATCCTGGTGTTCTCTGGCAAATGCCAAACGTCCTGCACGGTGTTGGGCTGTAAGCACAACCCCCACCTGTGGACGTCGGGCCCTCATACCACCCTCATGGAGTCTGTTTCTGACCGTTTGAGTGGACACATGCACATTTGTGGCCTGCTGGAGGTCATTTTGCAGGGCTCTGGCAGTGCTCCTCCTGCTCCTCCTTGCACAAAGGCGGAGGTAGCGGTCCTGCTGCTGGGTTGTTGCCCTCCTACGGCCTCCTCCACGTCTCCTGATGTACTGACCTGTCTCCTGGTAGCGCCTCCATGCTCTGGACACTACGCTGACAGACACAGCAAACCTTCTTGCCACAGCTCGCATTGATGTGCCATCCTGGATAAGCTGCACTACCTGAGCCACTTGTGTGGGTTGTAGACTCTGTCTCATGCTACCACTAGAGTGAAAGCACCGCCAGCATTCAAAAGTGACCAAAACATCAGCCAGGAAGCATAGGAACTGAGAGGTGGTCTGTGGTCACCACCTGCAGAACCACTCCTTTATTGGGGGTGTCTTGTTAATTGCCTATAAATTTCCACCTGTGGTCTGTTCCATTTGCACAACAGCATGTGAATTGATTGTCCATCAGTGTTGCTTCCTGAGTGGACAGTGTGATTTCACAGAAGTGTGATTGACTTTGAGTTACATTGTGTTTTTAAAGTGTTCCCTTTAATATTTTGAGCAGTGTGTATATATATATATATATATATATATATATATATATTATATATATATATAAACAACAGCACTGACCTGAAAGTCCTGGGTGCTTCCAGGTCAAATGCTGTGAGCTTAGTAAGTCGGCTGATGATGATCAGATCACTCCTGGCCAATAGGAGTGATCTGATCATTATGACAGCCCCTGGATGACCCTGCCTTAGAAAGAGAGAGGGGTCATCTAGGGTAATTGTGATCTCCCTGATCAATGCCAGTGGCCTAAACTTGTCACTAAGAAGCCTGTCAAAATTACCCTTGTTGAACACCCTGACTTGTCTACTGTTCATAAACATATACTTTTATGGGGTAATTTAAATTGGGGGGCTTCCAAAATGTCCCAAGTGGGATATTGGCCCAGCAAACCAAAAAAAGGTGCGCATGTTCCAGTTATGGCCTCATATTTTCCTCAAAAAATGCATGAACCATGCATATGAGGCCTTATTGGAACCAAGGGATGTTGGTGAACACAATTTGGGGTTTTGTTCTGCAGTTGCACGTATTCTATACAAAATATAATATGAAATCTAAAGCAACATTGCAACATATGCAAAAAACCCACAAAAATATAAAAGTACCTCAAAATTTGGCAGCAATTGGTGATAAAATCCCTGTTTGAAAAGTGTCAAAATGACCCTAGTTGTACACCTTGACTTATCTACGGTTCATAAACATATAATTTTGGGGGATAATCAGTATCTGTGACAACTATTGCAGTTATTAGCCTACCATGTCAAATTTGAAAAAAATGTGATGCATGACTTGCAATATTTGCCCTATACTGGCCATATTGTGTGGTTAGTTGTTAATGAATATATTTTGGATAATTTTTTCACATTGGTTCAATGTGTGTACAATTTGTATGTAAACAAAACTGTTAAAAGTGTTTTTTTTTCATTTTACCCCCACATTTTTACATTTGTTTCAAACACAACAATGTACTACCCAGCTTACTATGGTTTCAAATGAAAGTCCTACTTGTGTTGAAAAAAACAATATATGATTTGTGTGGGTGCATTAATTGAGAAGAGAGAAATTACAGTTGAAGAAAGACATAGCAAAATACACAAAAACGGCTCCCGTCTTTTAGCGCAACCTTAGTAACAAAAACCCGGTCCTGAAGGGGTTAACCAGTTTTATGGAGCTCACTTCGGGACTGAACCATTGCTTTAGACTACCTTAAAAAAAAAAAACAATAGCAGAAGTGGTTACTCTGCTTGGCACTTGAGTAGACAGAAATTGTGTAAGGAATGCTATATAAAGATAATATGTCAAAAACTGGGATTAAAAATATATAACAGATTAAAAGCAATTCAAACATATTACAGAATAATGTACTATACATAGTGTATAACAAATGTATATGGGAGTTCTCTTGCATGTTGTCCTGTCAACTCCTTTGGTAAATAAACCTCTCTTGTTGGTTAGTTAGTACAAATGTAAAAAAAATTTAAGGCAGATGTTTAGAAGCTAGTTTTAAGACAGCAAAGAAAGAAAGAAGTAAAAAAGACAAGACACAAATAAATAAAGATTTCCATATTAAGGAGCACGTAAAAGGATGTTAACAGTCATTAATGATCAGAAAGATATACAGACATAAGGGCTAGGATGAAAGAAGGGATTACTAGAAGTCAGTAGTTAGTTACTGGAGACAACATTTTGGATAGAAAAGTAAATCAGGCTAATGTGGGTCCAATTTGGATTCATGTAATATGTCTCAATATGAATAATTTTGATCTAACTACCATTTCCTCTCAATAAGTTAGTATGCTTCAGAATCACCTTTTATATCACAATTAATATTGTGAGCAATTTAAGTTATGAAAACTTGAATGGAATCACACAAAATTGGTCAGTCTTTTATCATACAATAATTAACACTTTCCTTTCTTCATCAGTTGCTACTAAATCAACTATGTGTATTTGTTTTAAAGGTCAACATTTAATCAGGCCATAGTTGAAAGATAGTTGGTGAATAAATTCCTTTATACAAGGATGGATTTTATATTATTCCATTCCATTTCATGTATCTGCATTGTTTTTACAAAATACCTTTCTGCTTGGTATCAGCAGCAATAGATGATTCAGAAAAGCTTCATTCCCATGTACATTTTTATTTTTCATTAGTCCTCTGCTTTTATAAAATATATTATAAATGACATATAAATTCACTCTTTTTTACATAATTTCTTCATGGAATGTTTACACATTCACCATCTACACCAATGGTTGAAACAAAAGTCTGTTCTCAGAATCTGCATGATTACCATATTTGCACTGGTAAGTTTGGAGGAGGAGGGAGTGTTAAATGGGGGACATAAGGCATTTCTGTAGGCAGAGTGCTCTATGAAATGCCTTTTAACCCCCTTAATTCCACTCTGCCTCCTGAAATGCCTTATACCTCCCTATATGCCACTCTGCCCCATAATATGCCTTTTAACCCCTAAATGCCAGAGTGGCATATAGGGGTATAAGGCAATTCTGGAGGCAGAGTGGCACATAGGGGGTCAAAAAGGCATATCATGGGGCGCAGTGGCATATAGAGGGTTAAAGAGCATATCATGGGGCACAGTGGCATTTAGAGGATTAAAAGGCATATCATGGGGTACAGTGGCGTATAGGGGGTATAAGGCATTTCTGGGGCAGAGTGGCAAGCCTGGGGGCAGATGTGCATAACTGGGGGGCAGCTTGAAAAAAAGGAAATTAAAACAAAATATTTTTCTCAATCATAGCTTTTATTAAAAAAAAATAGTTTACATGAATTAACATTTACTGGTAAAATGTTTTCCTATAGGGTCGTCTTATATTCAGTTGCTCTCTGGTGGAGGCTGGTTGGTTCTGGTTAGTGGGTGTCAGAAAATAAATATAAAAGGATATTAACCTCTTAACGACCAATGACGTGCCAAGCACATCACAGAAAAAACGATCAGTTAATGACTGATTATATGAGAGTAGAAAACGCCTAAAGACAGCTTTCTTCGCTCAAGCGTTCCTGCTGCAGTGCCTCAATGATGGTGTGGCCCTGTGGAGCACTCACATTTGCCATATTCAATATGGTAGTGTCAGCCTGCTTAAAAAAAAGTTTAGGAAGAACTCAGCGATCACCTCCTACACTCAATCGGTACTGCTGAAATGCCTTGATATCAATGCATTCAGCAAATAAAAAACCACCAAATACCCAACCAAGAGTGCCATGTGATTGCTCCGGCACCAACTAAAAAGTAAACAAGCTCACAGAGGGTCTGACCAGGCAGGTCAATGGCGTCCATCTTACTAATCACTATGTGATTTGTAAAAAATAATTAAAAAAAATTATATATATATATATATATATATATAAAAAAACATTAGTTAACATATCAGCATTTCAAATACTCTGGGTATCTAGTTTTCAAATATTGTTGGGGGAAACTATATGGTTTTGATGAGATAAATTGAATTGGCTGGGATCAAAGATGTCCAAATAGGACTTGGGCAGAGGCTGGCAAGATGTTAAATTGCAAAAAAACAGGCACACCTCCCAACTGTGGACTTTTTATCTTCCAAACAAACTGACAAACCTATGCATGGGTGGTATTACTGTACTCAAGAGATATTGCTGAACACATAGTGGGGTGTTTATGGAAGGGAACATATACCCTATAAATTTACTACCACAAACTTTAGTGGTAGTACATGGGAAGTACATGGGAAGTGTTAACATGCCAGCATTTTAAATACTCTGGGGTGTCTAGTTTTCAAAAATATACAGTTTGATTGGGGGAGGGGTAAATGGAATTGGCCGGCTTCAAAATGTCACAAATGTGGCCACAAGATTAACAAATTTGAAAAAAAAAATTTGAAATAGCAAAATGCTACTTGTACTTATTGCCCTATCACTTGCAAAAAACAATAAATCATTGGGTATTTCTAAACTCAGTATGAATATTAGAATCTATTTAGCAGTTTTTTTCACTAGCCTTTGTAGATGAGCAAAATATTTTCCAAATAAAATTCACAAAATGTTATACCATATTTTACTATTTTGTTAATTAGATGATATGACCAAAATAATGGTATCTAGAGAAAGCCCTTCTTGTCCATAAAAAAATATATATAACTTGTGTGGGTACACAATATTTTTGCACAATAACTGGGTTTCTGGTATTGTGTTTACTGTCATTAAAAAAAAACATTGGTGCGTATTTTACTAACTTTGGATTGATTATATTACAGTTAATATCTGCATATAAGCTAGCACTATGTATAAATGTTACACCTAGTAAGAGCCCAAACATTCTTTAGAGTAGAAGCTTGAAAACTAATGAAAAAGCTATCTACAATTTCTAATATTGACAGGCTCTATGCTGAGTAAGCTAAATACCACAAACTTAACTAATTTGCCTGCTGTCCAACCCTTTTGCAGAGAAGCCCTTTGATGATGCCCTTACATTCATATAGATTTGTTTGATAGACAAATCACACACACATGTACATCGAGCTTTACAGCTGCAATACCTTGTAGCTCCATAATTCCTCTATTTGCTTAAAGCACCACACAATTAACAATTAATGAGATAGTTGAAGCCAAAACTGGAAAAAAGATTTAATAGTGATCAAATTGTAATCACACAATATGTTAAAACATATGTAGTGTTAAAAATTAACACTTTATATCTTGTTTCCATTGTTAGCCATGAATGTTCTTCTTAAGTCAATTCCTGTTACCTAAGGGAATTATATGGGATAACTTTAATATAACTTTAACATAATCGTCAATGATTTGTGAGTACCAGTATACCTAAGACAGGAAGGAAGAAAATCAATAAATAGACAAATTATAATCAATAGCGTGAGTAGGAAGCCTGGCATGAATTTCAATCTTGTAATGAGTTGTAGTTCAAGACCTTTTGTTCTATAATTGCACTTGGAAACTTATTTTGATTACCCTAGTGAACAAGAATCAATATACAGACCATGAAAGACTATAACATCACAGTTTACAGTTTTAACGAGAGCAGTCAGGTATATAGTGTTTTGTTCTCCAGGGTGATAAGTATGCTTATCATCTCCCATCAAACCAGAATGAAAATTAGATGAACAAAAATGTTGTTTTTAATTATGTTTCTTAAGTTAGTATAAAATTATGAAAGCATGAAAATATATAACCCAGCAGGTCAGAATATTCCATATTATTGTTGAGTGGGGAATGCCAGCAAATCTAGAAGGAAACATATGGATGAATCATGGTCATTCATAGACTGAGGCAGAAAATGGACATCTGAGCCTCCCTTTATATTCTGCACCATTAACCCCTTAAGGATGCATGTTTTACACATGGGGATACAAGGAGTTTTATCAATTTTGTCTCAGTTCAACTATGGTTTCACCCTTTCTCATTTCAAAAGCCACATATTGTTTTTTCATGCGAAGTAGTACTTTCTCATGAAACCATTCTTATTTATATAGGTTATCAGTTGGTTTTTTTAAAAAACTAGGGAAAAAAACATAAAACACAAACATTTTCCTGGCATTACCCATTATAAATGCTATACCCAGTGCAAACGAACAATACATTTTTCACACTTTTATAAGGTCTATATCCTGTACAAACGAACAAGAAATACTATATCACATACTATAAGAAATACGATATTAATCCATTTGTCTTGAGTTTGGAAACACTCCATGCCTATTTTTACCTGCTTTAGTGATAACAGGTGAAATATGAAAAAATAGAGATCTTAAAATGTGATATGGTGTGTGCGGATATTTAGCAACATCCCCTGGATACAACCATGCCCTGCATCCATAGATATGTCATGTTTTTGGGAAGTTATGTGGTCTAAATTAGAATATATACATTTCAATTTTGTAATGTTTTACATATTAATTTATTGGCCACATCTCATTTTGAGGTACAATGGTAGTCCCATATTTCAATTTAACCCAAAAAAGTCATATTAAGCTTTGGCCTCACAGAGAAAACTGGTCCGATTGTGGACTGTCCGTGTTTGAAAAACATGATCTGTACAAAAGGGAACTTGCCAAGTGAACTACTTTGGGGGCTTGTAATAGATCTCCCCATCCATCCCTGCCTCCCGCTCTTTAATACTATTTCGGCCAGGTGCACTTACCTCAGCGCAAACCTCCAACAGAGTTTTAAAACTCTTCTTTTTTTATTCTTCCTAGAAATATTGTATTCTAATTTGTTGTTATTGTTATTATTATAAACGCCTATGAAAATGACACATAATGCTTTTGAAAGATTTCTGAAGGATTTTCTCATCACTGTATTAATTTAGATTATGTTATATAGAAACATAATTACACATTGCTTAAAACCTTGCAATATTTATTTAAAAAGCTGATTATTCATGTTTTAATAGCTTTTCATTAATTTCCTGTCTAAAACTGCAGTAAAATTAGATGATGACATATTATTATAACGGATGCACCCATTAGTAAATTCTTGAACTTTGTAAAACAGCACCTTCATATTGCCTTTTTTCATTTCCTAATGAATATTCATTAGATTAAAGTATTTTGTTTGTCTTAAGTTTATTGTTCATATTGATTTACCTTTCATATAGTATTCCTCTTCATATTAAACAAGACATCATTACTATATTAATCACTTTATCAGCACTGGAAAATGTATGCGTACTTTTATGAATAATGATTCCAGGAACACAAAACTTTTTATTATGTAAAACATTACAGTAACAGTAAATATATTGAAGTAAAATAAAAGCTTAATTTTAGAACTGTAGGGGTAATAACTGGACTTAAAACAGATATTGCCATATTGGACCCAGAGAAGATAATTCAAAAACTTGACCATCCTCTTTGAGCTATATCTGTCTATCTATCTTCATATGGCAATGGATAAACTCAATGTTTAGCCTAAATCCCCACTTGCTAAAAGTCCTTATTTGTTGTTTTTTGTAATGTAAATATATTTTACTTTATATATGAATCTATAATGCGCCGTTTTGTGCTCCTTTTTTATATTCGTGTTGCTTGCAGAGGTATGTGCTTAGGTGTAATTTGGGTTTATATTTTGAATTGTGTACAAAGTCTTAGACTTCTGCATTTGTATGGATCTCCGAAAATGAAGGCAGTTCCCCGAATAGAAAACCATCAGTTGCCCTCCTCCGCCTCCATGATCTTGCCACTGATTGGCAGCACTTTTGGCTCATGCACACAGAACCTTACAACACTTGCTGAGTCTGGTGATAGTCTGGCGAATATAGGCCGCACTTTTTTCTCCCACTTTAAGTCTTTAAAGTGGGGGTGCGGCCTATATTCGGGGTCTAGTGCCCGACGCCCGGGACATGCAGTCCCGGGCAGGCAGCGGGGTTAGGATACAGATCCCCCGCAGCGGTGCAGGGGACCTGTATCCTACTGTCTGATACGCTCAGATAGCCTCCCCTGCCGGCACTTCCCACGGGGGGAGTACCGGCACGGGAGGTTGTCTAAGCGCATCGCACGGACGTTCACCGGCAGCGGCGATGCGCCGTTGCCGGTGAACGTGCGCACGATGCATTCTAACCCCCCCGACTTACCAGGGCAGACTCCCGGGTGTCTTGCAGGGCCGGCGGAAGACATCTACGCAATACGCGTATACAACTTCCGGTGCCGGCACTTCCGCTGAGTGCCGGTACCGGGAGTTGTATACACGATGTGCATAGGATGTCCCCTCCGGCCCCGTAAGACACCAGGGAGTCTGTCTGGTAAGTCGGGGGGGGACAGAGTGGCAGCATATCTCGGGGGGGGGGAGGACAGAGTGGCAGCATATTCGGGGGGGGGGGGAGAGGAGAGTGGCAGCATGTTTTTGGTGCTTTTTTAAAGAAAAAACATTTTTCTTTAAAAAAGCACCAAACTTTTAGGGTGCGGCCTATATATGGGGGCGGCCTATATCCGAGCCAATATGGTATATCACAGATATAACAAAAGACGTGTGGGAGAAAGAGGCAAGTGCATATGGGGGATTCTGTTCCTTCCATGTGTTTGCAAGGAGGACACCATGGAAATCTACAGGGACCCATCGGCTACTGTATGCATTAAAGTGCATAAAGTTCTTCATAAAGGTTCCTTAAACAAGAAGTATAGATTCACATGTTACCCCATGGTTATACCATACAAATCATACACAATACATTCAGAACATTGGAAAATTAGCCATGCAGAGTAATTATATTTGTAACATAAATAGAAGACAATTAAATTTGAAAAAGGAAGAAGTTAAAAGCAATATTACAAATCTGTAAAATAAATATTCCATTTTAATTCAAAAGTTAGACAAAGCCACATTAAAATAATTAACTTTTCAAATAAAATGCCTTTGAACTGTAGGGGACACCAGTTTCCTGCAAACTGTATGTGTTACAAGTGAGGATAAATATGATAATAATAACCAGAGGTTGTTAATTTATCAAACTAAGCAAAATACCAGCAGGAGATTAGTATTTTCTATTTTTTTGCCCAGTGATTTTTAGGATGAGGCGCTGCTTGAATTAGTGTTTGAGATAAATAATTTCCCTGCGGTATTAATCAAATTCACTGGGAAATGAAAATGTCATACAGTGATAAAGTGTTAAAGAAACAGTATTTCTTAGTCCAACCTGCATATGCTAAATTCAATTATGAGATAATTCTACCTCGTTGCTGTCATTAACAAGACACTGATCTTAAATGTAATGAAATAACGCACAACATTTTTTAAATGCTTTCAAACTAAGTCTTCATATATCACTTTTGCATGATTTAGACACAGCAGTGATACTTTACTGTAATGCATGAGTATTATGTAGTGGGTGATCAGTTTACTAAAAGATGCCATTTTAGTAAAAAGAAATAATAATAAAGCGTGTCTTAATATTTACATAAAGAAGTTAAAAATGACTTTGCTGCAAAAAGCAAAATATAGCTTTTATTCAAAAGACTAAAAAAGTAGAAAGTACAAAAAAATTCCAATTTATCCGCATATGGTCCTGAGAATTTCCTGGTTCCTCAAGAACTTAATTGTCAGTGCATCCTCCCATATTTATCAGCATAAATATATACTTCCCCGGGTCAGAACAACACATGTGTGGATTAGTTCTTAATTAAGGTTAAAAAAGGGGGGGGGTTCCCACAGATTTCAATTCCAACAAAATATTGTCACACAAAAAAAAAAGAAAACACCACCAATTATACGGATACATATATCTATCAATATATACATGAAAAACATCTTGCATAAAATTATACTTAATACATTACAAGAAAAATATGCATATAAAAATCAATGATTTGTGGCGCGGCGTCTATGTCAGAGTCATTGAACGCCACAAGGCACAACATTATATCCCTCCATCAATAAGACCCCCTCCAAAAGGCAATCGGATCAAGAAGCTCTAAAATATTAATTCTATTTATAGCCCTGTATGTCATGCCTTTCTAAAAAAAATATCCAGACCCCTTTTGAAGACATCTAATGTATTTGATAACACCCTTGGCAGTGAATTCCATACCTTTTATTGTCCTTACTGTAAATAATTCCTTCCTTTGTCATCTATGAAATCTCCACTCTTCCAGTCCCAGAGGGTAACACTTCTGTTAATGAACAGGACACTGAAGAGTTCTTTACATTGGTTTTGCATATATTTATAGAATGTTATCATATCCACTCTTATGTTTTTCCTCCTTTGTAGTTTTTCTACTTCCATAATGTCCTTTTTAAGGACCAGTGCCCAGAATTGTACCACATATTCATGGTTAGGTCTTCCCGTTGACCTGTATAGAGGCAAGATGATATCTTCCTCCCGTGAATCAATACCTGTTTTTTTGCATGTCAAGACCTTATTGCCCCTCACAGATGCTTGCTGGCATTGCACACTGTTGTCTACCATTATTCCTAAATCCTTCTCATTGGTAGTTTTTCCCAAGGATATTCCATTTATAGTATAGGTTGCATTTTTATTATTTTTACCATAATGCATAACTTTGCATTCATCTATGTTGAACCTCGTCTGCCACTTGCACTCCCAGTCGCTAACTCTGTCTAACTCCTCCTGCAAAGAAGATTAGTATCAATTACTAATTTTGTGTCATCAGCAAAAACTGTGACATTGCTCTCAATGCAGCTTGGGAGATCATTTATAAATAAATTAAAAACAAGAGGATCCATGACAGGCCCCTGAGGCACTCAATTTATGCCACAATTCATATATTTTTGGGGAGAGTAAATATGACTAGCTCAACTCTCTTCCATCTTTATTTGTAAATTTAGTTGGTTTCTAACTCCATTCCAAGGTAGCTTATTGGGTTAAAAGCCACAAACACATGTATGATACAATTTACATTACTCCAAGATAATATAGGGGAGTTCATATGTAACAAAGCTACCTCAGGTGTTCTATTCATATTAGTCAGCGTTTTAATATACCATATTTGCTTGATTATAAGATGAGGTTTTTTAAGAGCAAATGCTCTGATTCATTCATAGCAGCTCCAGGGAAAGTGTCGTTGCCAGCTGCCCCACTAGACACCAAGGAATCTGGAGCAGGGGGAGAAGTCTAAAGAAGCACTGGTAAGTCAGGGGAGGGTAAGAGTGGGATATGGGGGGCACTTTCAAGGGCTTTCTGGAGGCAGAGTAGCATATAGGGGTTAAAAAGAATATCAGGGAGGCAGAGTGTCATATGGGGGGTTAAAAGGAATATCAGAGAGGCATAGAGGCATATAGGGGGTATAAGGCATTTCTGGGGTGACTTGACACTTTCAAATCAGTAGTCATGCCATCGGACGCTTTTTCTTTAGATTAGCAAAAGGTGCATTAGACTTGGGGGCAGGTTGGCAAATAAAAGAAAATAAAAACAAAAAATGCATTTTTCTCAATCATAGTTTCTATTAAATATGAAAAAATAGTTTACATGTGAATTAATACTTACTAGTAAAACTTGTTTCATATAGGGTAGTCTTGTGTTCAGGCTTTTTCTTTTTTTCCTAAATTAATATTCAAATTCTGGGTGGTCGTCTTATAATCGAGCAAATACGGTAATCAAATAACCTGTATAAAATGGGTTTGATATCAGCACAGCCCCACGAAATATGTACCTTCCTTTAAAATGCATCGCCAACATTGCGCACTAGCTCCAGAATACATTTTAGCTAGAGTAGTAGGAACCCGTTACCAGCACAATATACTCTTATAATGAGTTTCAACTAACTAGACAGTGGACCACTAACACATTCTTCCCGATCGAGCTCACAATGCAGGTCTTTTTCCCATCTACTAATCTGGGGAAGTATTAATGGGCCTTCTGAGACTAATTATTTTCTTTGTTTTAGCTAAGATTTTTGACACTGCATTTCCCAAAAAAATCTTCCACAGTCTCTCATAAGCAGGTGGTTTGTCCTTAATTAGATGTTTATAATATATATATATATATACATATATAAATCTTAATGCCAGTAACACCTTTATGTTTTTATGTGCTTTTAGTTAGTTACTTAATTTAAAGTTACTTAATTTAAAGTAGTGAATTAAGGGACTGTCTAGCTCTTGTGGCCAATAGGACATATAGAAAGGACTTTACTCTTTATTCCTGTGCTGCCTAGTTCAAACCAAAACAGGTTGCAACCCTCATACAATGGCATTTATAAAACTGTTGCTGTAAACAAATGTTGGTTATCTTTGGGTGTTTTAACTCTGCCGACAACAAGAGATGCAAGGGAGAAATTCAACAGTGAGACACCTGTACATACATACTGTAGACACATTTGTGTTTACATCTGCAATGTAGCCCATGTGCATTCCATATCGTTATGAAATGAACAAAATCTAAACGTTCAGTTATCATTTTGTATATATACCGAAACTGGCTATTCGACACAATACAAATGTTAAATATTTAGTAATTAAATGGTGGCTGTACGGATTGCAAGTGTTAAAAATAGTCCAACATATATTGTAGAATTTCGATCTAGTTGGCTTGTCCATGTTGAATTTTAACAGAAAGCAATGTTCTATAAGTTAATTTTTAATAGCAAAATCTATTAATAATAGGCACAGGGAAAATGTTGTTCCCTTGTTAATAAATAGACATTACAATCTAGTTTTAGTAGAATAAAAAAGATCTCCCATAGTCCTTTGTATTGTGCAATTCAAGAGAGGATATTGTATTTTGTATGAAGGCCATGAAATATTTAGGAATTCTAACAGTCTGAATTGTTGTAGGTTACTGTGACAAAGAGAATAATGTTCAATTCAGGAAGAGGTATGAAATAGAGAAATTAGGCAACCATTATAGGCGCTTAACCCCTTCAGGACCGGGATTTTGATACTAACGTGTCGCTAAAGGACCGGAGCTGTTTTTGTGTTTTTGCCATGTCTTCTTTCACCTGTAATTTCTCTCTTATCAATTAGTGCACCCACACAAATCATATATTGTTTTTTTCAGCACAAGTAGGGCTTTCATATGAAACCATATTAAGCTGGGTAGTACATTGTTTTGTTTGAAATAAACGGGAAAAAGTGGGGAAAAAATGAAGAAAACGCATTTTTTTACAGTTTTGTATACATACAAATTGTACACACATTGAACCAATGGGAAAAAACTATCCCAAATATATTCATTAACTTGTCCTGATTTGGAAACCACCCAACATGGCCAGGATTTTTATCTATTTTGACCGGTATAGGGCAAATATTGCAAGGCATGCATCACGTTTTTGAAATGTAATTTTTTTCAAATTTGGCATCGTAGTCTAATAACTGCAATAGTTGTCACAGATACTGATTATCCCCCCAAAATTATATGTTTATGAACAGTAGATAAGTCAAGGTGTACAACTAGGGTCATTGTGACACTTTTCAAACAGGGATTTTATCGCCAATTGCTGCCAAATTTTGAGGTATTTTTATATTTTTTTGGTTTTTTTGCATATGTTGCAATGTTGCTTTAGATTTTATATTATATTTTGTATAGAATATGTGCAACTGCAGAAAAAAACACCAAACTGTGTTCACCAACATCCCCCGGTTCCAACAAGGCCTCACATGCATGGTTCATGCATTTTTTGAGGAAGCTATGAGGGAAAAACTGGAACATGCGCATTTTCGTTTTCAAATTTGGAATTTTCAGAAATTGGTTTCCTGGGCCCATATCCCATTTGGGACATTTTGGAAGCCCCCCACTGTAAATTACCCCATAAAAGTATATATTTATTAACAGTAGACAAGTCAAGGTGTTCAACTAGGGTAGTTTTGACAGTTTTCAGCTAGCCATTTCTTCACTGATGTCTGCCAAACTTCACAGGGAAATTATTTTATTGCGTTTTTAACGCATACATTTCAATGTTGCACTGAATTTCTTGCACACCATAAGTGCAACAGTGGAAGAAAACACCACATTTTGTTCACCAACATCCCCCGGTTCCAACAAGGCCTCACATGCATGGTTCATGCATTTTTTGAGGAAGCCATGAGGCCATAACTGGAACATGCGCATTTTAGTTTTCAAATTTGGAATTTTCAGAAATTGGTTTCCTGGGCCCATATCCCATTTTGGACATTTTGGAAGCCCCCCACTGTAAATTACCCCATAAAAGTATATATTTATGAACAGTAGACAAGTCAAGGTGTTCAACTAGGGTAGTTTTGACAGTTTTCAGCTAGCCATTTCTTCACTGATGTCTGCCAAAGTTTACGGAAAATTTATTTTATTGCGTTTTTAACAAATACATTTCAATGTTAAAATTTATTTCTTGCACAGAATATGTGCAACAGTGGAAGAAAGCACCACATTTTGTTCACCAACATCCCATGAGTCCAACAAGGCCTCACATGCATGGTTCATGCATTTTTTGAGGAAGCTATGAGGGCTAAACTGGAACATGCGCATTTTCGTTTTCACATTTAGAATTTTCAGAAATTGGTTTCCTGGGCCCATATCCCATTTGGGACATTTTGGAAGCCCCCCACTGTAAATTACCCCATAAAAGTATATATTTATGAACAGTAGACAAGTCAAGGTGTTCAACTAGGGTACTTTTGACAGTTTTCAGCCAGCCATTTCTTCACTGATGTCTGCCAAACTTCACAGGGAAATTATTTTATTGCGTTTTTAACGCATACATTTCAATGTTGCAATTTATTTCTTGCACAGCATATGTGTAACACTGGAAGAAAACACCACATTTTGTTCACCAACATCCCCCGGTTCCAACAAGGCCTCACATGCATGGTTCATGCATTTTTTGAGGAAGCTATGAGGGCAAAACTGGAAGATGTGCATTTACATTTTTTTAAATATTTTTTTTTATCAGATTGCTTGTAAGTGACAGGTTTAGGCCGCTGACATCAATCAGGGAGACCGATCAATAATCAGCGACTTAAAATGTCACCAACAAGTGATCAGGTAATAATTATGATTTTTTCATTTATTAATAATTTGTGTTTTTTCATAATTACCCTAGATGACCCCTCTCTCTTTGTAGAGCAGGGTCATCCGTGGGCTGCCATAATGATCCGATCACTCCTATTGGCCAGGAGCGATCTGATCAGCCCAGCATTTGACCTGGAAGCACCCTGGACTTTCAGGTCAGTGCTGTTATTTTTTTTTTAACTCTTTCAATGCTGATGCTCCATTGAAGCACAGCATTGATTGATATTTAGTCCCCACAAGCTTGTGGGGACTAATATTAACCCCTGCAATGCTGCGATGGGGGTCATAAACAATCGCAGCATTGAAGGGGTTAATTGAGGAAGAGGGGGGGTGAGGGGGCTGATCTCCACACTCATGTGGAGACCAAAGAGCCCTGTCTCCCTGTCCCTGAAGCTGCCTCTGGCAGCTGGGACACAATCTCCAATAGACTGGAGATTGTAGGAGAGGAGTCTCTCTGATCAGCCCTACAGGGCTGATCAGAGGACTTCTGGGGGTTCGTTTTTGCTGCTGGAGGTCTGCCTGGGCTTCCAGGCAGACCACCAGTAGCAGAACCCCCTAAAAAACGGGAATTAACCCCTTCAATGCCGCGATCGCGGCATTGAAGGGGTTAACGCTGCACTGATGCTCTCATGGAGCGATCAGGCAGCAGGGGGGTGTTGGATCAGGTCCTCACACTTGTGTGGGGACCCATTCAACACCCCCACCCCTTCCCTGAAGCTGCCTGTGGCAGCTGAAACAGCGATTGCAGATTTTTCTGCAATCGCTGTTTCTGCCTAGAGAATCACTCCGTGGGAGTGATCGTAGGCTTGGGGGAGGGCTTAGACACGCTGTGCTGTCTGCCCAGGACTCCTGGGCAGACTACAGACAGCAGCAGCAGCGCCCCCGCGATCACCGCGATTGTGGTGATGTGGGGGCGTTTTTTGGGATAGACGTACCTGGTACGTCCCGGTCTACAGGTGACTGTTAACCAGGAAGTACCAGGTACGTCCCGGTACTGAAGGGGTTAAAATAAAAGGCTGGGCCTGTTTTTATTTTTCACCACAGGCATAACAAAAAATAAATAAATCAAAACAAAAAGCCTTGCTCTTGTGACCACTAACTAATACAAGGTTCTCCAACCTAACTGCAGTTGGACGGCTTACAGTTCCCAACAAACAAAAATAACAGTTTATATGCAATATTGGCAGCACTCAGTATTTTGGCAGCTCTCTCCCCTTTTCTCTCAGGGAGCCAAATGATATCTCTTGCGCTGAGATCAGGAGACTGCTTAACTGCCACCTGCTGGTCTTTGTTCAACATTCTTTTTATTAGAATTTTTAAATGACATTTTAATTGTACAGAAAAGAAAACATTGTCAGTAATTAGCACATCACATTTTACACAAGTTTCAATAATAATACAGAAGGGAAAAGTGAGTTTATTAGTGCAATATTAATGCAGTGACTTGGCAAACATTTGTTCACAATCTTTCTACAGATAGAAATCTTCTATTCCCTTTATTGATTCCCTTTATTGAATCCCTTTTTTTTAATAATAAGTTATTTAAAAAAAGGTAGGTGATGTTTCTGTTTAAACTGTTTTGTTGCATAATACCTCACCATTAACTGACTTGTAACATGTTAACCCATCTAACAATGTAAAATCAAAAATATGACAAGAGCATATTAACCCAAGTAAGTAACAGGTTGAAATAAAATAGGAGAGTTTGTGTTCGGTGTTAAGTGGTTAAGTCTTACGGTAATTATTGTAGTTTAGTGTGTTCTTTTCTCTCATGTGACTTATTATGCTCGCTATTAACCCCTTCAATCCCAGGGGTTTTTGGTACCTCAAAGCCCGGAGCAATTTTGCAATTTTTGCGCTATGTCGGTTCAGCGATGATTCTCTTTTCCTGTGAATAGTGTACCCATATAAACTATATATTGTTTTTTCAAGGAGAGATAGAGCTTTCTTTTGATACCATAGTTGGATGATTAGCTGAAAA
>VKOC01017469.1:0-10868 GCA_009364415.1 Spea multiplicata | reverse complement strand
TTCTTGTCCAGTTTTAATTTTATTATCTCTTACAGACCGGGATCCAAAAATGTTAAGGCTGACGCGCTTTCCAGACAGTTTATTTCTACCTCAGAGGATAATCCAGTTCCTGAACCTATTATCCCTACAGCTCGTATAATTTCTGCTATTACCATACAACTTGATTCTTCATTGACTAAGCGCATCTTGAAGGCTCAGTCTCGTTCTCCAGTTTACAGTGCTTGGCCCATGGGTACTCTATTTGTACCTGAATCCGAAAGGCATAAAGTGCTATATTGGGCTCATTCGTCTCATACCGCTGGGCATCCCAATGCTCGGCGCACGGCTGACATCATCTCTAGGGACTTTTGGTGGCCTGAGCTTCGATCCGACTGTCATGATTTTGTGGTCGCTTGTCTACAATGTACTACTGCCAAAGCTTCTCACTCCCGTCCTGCAGGATTATTACTACCTCTGCCTGTTCCTTTTCGTTCCTGGTCCCACATCGCTATGGATTTTATGGTGGACTTACCTGTTTCTAAAGGTTGTACCGTTATTCTTGTCGTTGTTGATAGGTTTTCGAAGATGGCACATTTTATCCCTTTGCCCAAACTCCCCTCTGCGACCGAGTTGGTACCTATCTTTGTACAAGAAATCGTTAGACTCCATGGTCTCCCGATGCAGATTGTGTCTGACAGAGGAGTTCAGTTCACTGCCATCTTCTGGAGAATGTTCTGTAAAGCACTAGGGATCTCTCCAGCCCTCTCATCTGCTTACCATCCTCAAACTAATGGTTGCACCGAGAGAATCAATCAATCCCTGGAACAGATCATTCGCTGTTTTTTTGGAGACCATCACTCAGACTGCTCCCATGGGCTGAATTTGCGAGAAATAATGTCACGCATGAAGCCTCTAAAGTTTCTCCTTTTTTTGTAACTACGGGTTTCACCCTGCCACCTTGCCTTCAGCGTTTCCGGAGACTCCTGTTCCCGCTGTAGACCATTATTTGCTTCAGCTCCCTTCCATTTGGGCCAAGGCACGTCAATGTTTATCTACAGCGTCTGAAACCTATAAACGCCAGGTCAATAGGCATTGTCAGATGGGTCCATCTTATATGGCAGGTGATCGTGTCTGGCTTTCTACGAAGAACATCAAGCTCAAGGTCGCCTCCTCCAAACTGGCTCCTCGTTTTATTGGTCCGTATCGTATACTTCAGAACCCAGTTGCTTATGAACTTCAACTTCCCGCTGGTCTTCGTATTCCTAGAGTTTTTCATGTTTCCCTACTGAAGCCTCTTGTCCGTAATCGCTATACCAAAAGTATCCCGCGTCCCCATCCGGTCCTGATTGATACTCACCTTGAATATGAGATCCAATCTATTCTGGATTCTCGTGGATTCCGGAATACGGTTCAATATCTGTTACACTGGAAAGGTTACGGTCCAGAAGATCTTAGGTATCCGTCAAGGACCTTCATGCTCCTTGTCTTTTACAGAACTTCCACAACAAATTTCCTGATAAACCAGGCAACCTTCGGCCATCTGCTGGCCCTCGAGAGGGGGGTAATGTCACCCGCTCCCGTAGATCCACTGTCCCCCGTCGTCCTGTGTCCGTCCGTCTGGCTCCCGGTTTGCCGCTACACTTACCTTGTGGCGAGGTCAGGAGAAAGCGTTGGCTGGGTGCTCGGCATGGCAGTCGTGCTCCCTCTGCTGGACAAGCGCGCTACTGCCGCTAGTTTTAGCAGCAGCTGCCGCGTTCTGGCAGATAGGGGGCGCACGTGACTTAAAAATCCGGAAGTCCTGTTACCTGTACCTTGGTGTGGTCCTTTGGTGTTCAGTAGTCTTCCATGGTGAATCTGACCTTGGCTTGTTCTGACTACCCGCTTTGGATTTGACCCATCTTCTGGCTGACTACCCGTCCTGTGTATGACCTCTGGATCGTCTGACTCTGCGTTTGGTTTTACTCTCTCCTCTTCCCTGCACTTTCGTATCGCCTCATTTAGCGAATTGAGCCCTAACCAATTATCTCTGCTTTCCCTGTTTTTGTGTGGATCTCTCCAGCTATACCCAGAGACTATCTACCTCTCCATATCTACCTACTCCGGGGCATCCTCACTGTTGGGATCATCAAATAAACGATGACAACAACACTTCATACTTTCTGCCTGTGTTACCTCCGCAAGTGACGCGGAAGTGCCACACAGGCAGAAGAGGTACTGTTGAAGCCACCGTGAACGTGCAGTGGCGGATCGAATACCCGATCGACGCTGATATGCTTGTGGTGGCTCAACAAAAAGCCACTAAGTCCTCTCTGCCTGTGTTACCTCTTCCTCACAGGCAGAAGAGGTACTGTTTGGGCCCCGCGAGCGTGTAGCGGCGGATTGTCTATCTGATCGCCACTGATATGCTGTGGCAGCCTGAACAGAACTGTCACTGGCCGGGAGGCGTGACCGCTCTGTATGCACTCCCCCTCGTGTGCATTCTGAGCGCATGTCAGTACACGAGGAGGAAGCGCACTAGGGACGCCGCGGGACCCCTGCGGAACAGGTAGGTGCAACACAACCCCCCCTCCCAGAAGCACGCTCTGGGAGCGAAGGACGGAGAGGGAAGCGGGCATGCAAACGAGAGACAAAGAGAGGCGCGTGTACAGCGCGGGCACGAACCCAGGACCGTACTCCCGCCAGTCGGGCAGATACTGGAGGGAGCCGCGGTTCCAACGGGAATCCAGCACGCGACAGATGTTGTGCTCTTCGTGGCCGTACACATCCGTACACATCTGTCATCGGCTTATTACCCACAATCCAATGGCCAGACAGAGCGCACAAATCAAACCTTGAAACAATATCTGCGCTTATACGTCAATGACCGACAAGACAACTGGTCTTCCCTGTTACCCTTGGCCGAGCTGACTTACAATAACGCCGTCCATGATTCCTTACGTTGCTCGCCTTTCTTTGCTGCTTTGGGATACCATCCCATTGTCTTACCTCCTCCATCCGCCTCTCGCGGTGTCAGCATACCAGCTGTCGACGAGCGAGTGGCTAACATGCGAACCCATTGGAAGGCTCTCGTTAAACAGCTGATCAAAGCTACCAGCAGTGTCCCAGTTGGCGGAAGTGTTTAACAATGAAGTGGTTCGGTTACATGGCCTGCCGGTGTCGGATAGAGGTCCCCAGTTTATATCCAGGTACTGGAGAACTTGCAGCAAAGAGTTCTTCAGTACCTGGATACAAACTGGAGACCTCTATCCGACACCACGTGGAGCGGCAGGCCATGTAACCGAACCACTTCTTTGATAAACACCTCCACCAACTGGGACGCCGTGGGTAGCTTGGGCAGGGCAATGAAGTGAGCCTGTTTGGAGAACCTACCAGCCCCAACGAGGATGGTGTTGAACCCACGAGAGACAGGAAGGTCAACAAAGTCCATGGCTATATGAATCCAAGGGGTTTTTGGAACGGGAAGAGGTAACAGCAAACCAAAAGGCAGAGTGTGCACGGACTTGTGACGGGAACATTGAGGACAGGTGGCAATGAATGCGCTGACATCACGCGTTAAGGATGGCCACCAGAAGGTTTTTCATATATGGTACTCCGTTTTGCGGGCCCCTGGATGACCGGCCAGTGGTGGATTATGACCCCAGTGGAGAACAGCAGCTCGAAACCGCTGGGGGACGTAGAGGAGTCCTGATGGAGGACGTTGGGATGCTGTGATGTGAGCCTGTTGCAAACAGATCCTGTGCATCATGGAAGACGATAAGGAAGAGATGACGCGTGCTTGCGGAATGATGGGTTTGTCTTGGGTGAAATCCCAATGGCTGTCGTATTGACTGGAGAGAGCATCTGCTTTGACGTTTTTTGTTCCGGGTTGATATGTCATATGGCCCATCTGGCTTGTCGAGGGTTCAGTCATCATGCAGCTGTATTGAAGGTTCTTGTGGTTGGTCATGACCACAACAGGCAGTTTGGTACCTTCGAGTAGGTGGCCCCATTCCTCGAAGGCTAGTTTGACTGCGAGTAGTTCTCTGTTACACACGTCATAGTTGCGTTCGGCGGACGAGAAACCCTTCGAGAAAAACGCACAGGGGAGATACTTGGACGTTATGGGGAGCATAGAACTGCTCTGTTCTCTGAAGCGTCCACTTCTAGTAGGTACTGCGATATAGGATCTGGTCGTTGCAGAACGGGGGCTGAACAGAAGGCTTGTTTCAGTTTCTCGAATGCTTTCACGGCCTCCATGGACCAGTACTTGGAATTAGCCCCCTTTTTTGTGAAGGCGATGATGGGTGCTGCGATGGAGGCATAATTACGTATGAAACGCTGATAATAATTGGTGAATCCCAGGAAGCTTTGTACAGCTTTCACGGTATGGAGGATAGGCCAATCGGTGATAGACTTCAACTTGCTGGGGTCCACTTCGAGGCCCTTAGCGGAGATGATGTACCCGAGGAATGGAAGGCTGGGTTTTTCAAAGTCACATTTCTCAGCTTTGGCATAGAGACCGTTTTCACGCAGTCGTTGCAGAACAGAACGTAGATGCTTATGATGAGTCTCGATGTCAGGTGAATACACAAGGATGTCGTCGAGATAGACAATACCCTTATTATAACCCCACCCTAAAACATAACTTTTATTAGTATGTTTGTTAAAAGGTATAACCAAAAAAAGATTTTAAAAACACCAGTGTCACCAGTCCTACCATGAAAGGTATACGTCACTGTAACATAAGGGCATATGCCCACAGCTGTATAACACTAATAATATCAAATCATATATACTGTTGATGGCTGCAGTTCTAAAAACAGAAATAATTGAGTTATGTGTCACTGGTCATGACACACAGGCAGAAGAGGTACTGTGGGAGCCACCATGAACATGATCGAATACCCGATCGCCGCTGATATGCTTGCGGTGGCTCAACAAAGTCTCAAAGGCTCACTAAGTCCTCTCTGCCTGTGTTACCTCCGCGAGCGACGCGGAAGCGCCTCACAGGCAGAAGAGGTACTGTTCGGGCCCCGCGAGCGTGTAGCGGCGGATCGTCTATCCGATCGTTGCTGATATGCTGCGGCAGCCTGAACAGAACTGACACTGGATAGGAGCCGGGACAGCGCTGTACGCATGCCCCCTCGTTTGCGTGCGGATGCAACACTGTCCTTTGCAAGGGGGATTAGAATCCCCATTCCTCCCAGACCAAGTTCCTTAGAATGGTTGTCCGAGACAACTACTCTGAGCAGCTTGGCCTGGGAGGAACAGGCATTTGGGTTTATTAAACACATATAAATAAGCGGTATAGTGTCACAACATTGAGGAGTGCGCAGCACTGAGGCTGCACACGAGGCACATAAATTCTGGGTAGCAACACTACTGCTTCCATTGCTGTTGCTACAAATCCTGATGCTAGATATAATCTTCAGCCATCCAGAAGACCAAGAGGATGTGTTTCAGGCAAACAGAATTTTGGAGGAGCTTCTCAAAAATATCAACAATGCAGCTATGAGGCTGCCAAGTCCAGGGATTTTGAAGAAATTTTTGCAGATGACGAAGAACAGGGTCAATATTTTGATGTTGAGGAACCTGAACTCCCTACTCAGTGACTTTACTTTGCACATTCCATTTGAGATCATCACTGAATGTTGAGGACTGAACATAGTTCATAGTAGACAGCTTGTTAAGATAGTTTGTTAAGATAGTTTAAGATAGCATTAAAGGAGTCTTAAACTCATGTTCGCATTTTACTTAATTCTTTATAATATATATTTTTATTTTATTAATGACAAAGAACCGCGGTTCACACATTCAATGCGTTTTTCTATTAGGTGTCCAGTTTTAAACGGGACTGCCTAGTATTTGGGCATTGTGTCCAAGGAAAATGGTGGCATAAACTTTGCTTACAGGTGCAGTGTTTTAAAGGGAACATGATTAGTAAAATAACTAACAAAAATATTTCATTTAAGATTATAAATAAGAGGAGGTAAAGTTCATTTTTATGAGCACTGTAATTTCATAAAAATCCTGACATTGAAAGAATTTAGGGGCAGGATGATCAGGTGTCAAAATTCCAAGTTGAAAAACTTGCATATCTATGCATAGGTGGTATAGCTGTACTCAGTGTTGCGCAACAGGTGTTTGGAAGTGACCTAATATCAAGAGCTATAAATAACTTAATTGCAATGTGTGAAATTAAACAAAATACTACACAGACATTGAGAACGGCTGGTAGTAGAATCAGTGCATGGGAAGATTTCAAATATTAAATTCATGTGTAAGAGAGTGTCAGAATTGATGACCCATCATGGCTTGCAGTCTCCTGCAACAATCTTGGGTTCTCCATCAGATCGCGAAGGCTTCCATGTGACAGGCAAATATCCCTTAGTATCCGGACTTAGTCCCTGGTCGCATGACATAAAGCCAAAATGGAGAAGTCATTTGTGAAAAACTAAGTATTCCCTTACTGCTTAACTAAGAATTAAGATGCTAAATAGCAGACATGTGCTGCTAATTAAATCATTGACAAGTGTGATCATTAGACGTGTGCAAATGGGCCAAAACGAATGGTTCTTTTTGGACCATTTGTAGTTCCAGAATTAAATCTGTTCACCAGTGCCCACTTACACTCTTATTCACTCTCATTAACTCTCTCAGAGTGTCACTCACTTTCTCACACTCTCTAGATGTTTCCGTACCTTCTCTGCTGACCACAGTTGCCACTCTTCCCAGGAAAGAACGTCCCAAAGTCAGACTGTGCAATGCTGAACAAGTATGGTTTTTTGGAAGGATTGCCAGGAGAAAGAAAAAGGACATGGCAGATTAGTACAAACACCTCATACCAACGTGTACTATGTCATGTTGTTCATCTGAGGTTGCATTTACCTCATTTTTATACATGCTAAAGAACAGATGATCATTGTTATGTCCTGATATGTAAAACAACACAATTCAAAGAGTGTAAACTTTCTATTTTACACAACTGTGCATGGAACACACATGTCAATTTCCAATAGACAACAAGCAGGCTCAAAAATAAATTTTTATGATTTTATTATCAATCACTAGGTTATCACATATTCTTATAAGCTACAGAACTATTGCATGGTAGGGGGTGCAATTTAGAATTTTGTGCTCTGCTCTACGTTTGTCTCTTCTAACTGGGCCACTTCTGCATTCATCTCCCACAGGCAATGATGACATAAAACAAATCTGTGCGACAGCTTCTTCTGTGGGAAGTTCTTAGGAAGCCAATGATTCTGTCTGTTCCACGGCAAGATCTGGTAATCTGGCAAAAATGCACAGTGGTTAGTAAATATTATGTGTAAGAATTTGTGTATGTACAATGTGTTTTAATACCAGGTTTTAATGACATCTTAATGTTTTGGATTTTGTAATTTGTAATCTCTGGTGTCTGAAAGGCCCAGTATGTGAAAGCAGAGTTGATATCAGGCTGTGATACTATGAAATAATTCAAGTCAAGTCACAAAGTGAGCAAATATTATACAGCAGTGTGGAATATGATACTACTATTTTAATTAAATAATAATGAATAAGTAAAGGGCCAATCACACAAGACTCTATGACATTTACAGCGTAAAGGATGCCTTTTAAAATTGTTTTGTAGACATAAGAAAAGCTGTTTTATATATTTTTAGAGTGGTCAGTTAAATGTACAATTCCTGGATCATAATAATCTAAACACTAAAAATCAAAATGATATGTTTCATATAAGGAAGAGCACCTACTTTGAAACAGTCTGAGACTCCTTTATTGGGGTGAGCATCTTAGTCCCTTTCTCTGCCGCCGAGGTGGTAATTGTGGCTTGAAGGGCAAATATCAATGGCATCTGCAAGTAATAGAGAAAGATTTGAAATTCTAACAGTTAGATACCCAATTCACTTGATCTATCACAACTGTGTTCTAGGTTATTTTCTACCAGAGAGGATGAGTGTAAAATCGCTCCATATTAATGAAAACATCAATAAGAGTACCACAATAATACCCCAATGATATTAGTGAGCATAGAGCCCTGACATCAAATGTGTAGATTAGGTTAAATATTTTATGATCCACACCTGGTTTTAGAGAGATATAGCTTTATGGGTACGTCCGTGAGGTGGGTTTTAGAAAATATAAGTATGAAAAGAAACAACTGTAAAATTCAAGTAAATGTGTTTTCCTATTTAACTATTTCAAAAACATCTTCTTTAAAATCTGTACTATAAATTTGGGTAATTTGGCATTAGAGAGAGAACCCATGCATTGCACATACACAGCATACAAGATTTAACCCACTTTTATAACAAAGGACACGGGAGGCATATGGCTGGAAAACAATATTTTTCAATTATGTAAAATAAAAATCACACATTTTATATGGCAATTCTAATAAGGCCCAAAGTATATACAGTATATATATATATCTTTATATCTACTTTTTTATATTCTTGTGTTTTCTGTGAATGTCCTTTATGCACAGCCGTTATATAACTTTATATCAACACGTTACTCATATTCTAATTCCCTTCCCAGTCCTAATGATATGCTATCATACTGTAACGGCAGGTAAATCACCCTCATTATTCCAATGGTTATTCCAAAACCTTTACATTCCAGGATTTAATGTTCTCTCCTCTAAATATGTCAAGCCTGTCACCTCGTCTCTTACCTGGCTGAAGGAGTCTGAGAGGGTTTTCCCTTGTTTTGCTGTTCACAGAGCCATTGTTTATATTTTTTTTTCATTACTTTATTTTTTGGTTTAATAAAGCATTGCATGAGGCAAAAGAGTAAAATAAGAGAATAAATGAAGAATAAAATCCCCATTTTCACAGATTGCAAATAGAAATACTGGACCAGTCTCTATTCACTTGCAAAATATTGAATTGTGGCCAGGTGCCTGTCTTTAAGCAGATAAGTGACATCACAGAAGGTCAAGCTATAACACAACAGAAGTAAAGGTTCTGTGTAACATTTATATTTTGATGTAATATGTACAGGGGAGGTAAAGTGACAGATTTGTTAATATCAAGGCTGCAAAAAATAAAAAAAACAATTAATGCTTATGTATGTACATATAGGTGGTGGTTGGTGAGGATACTTTATTTTCACAATGTTTGGGAGGAAGAGCTGCCATCAGAAATGTACCTGCAGCTTCTCTTCTAATGGATGCATAGTTTACACTATAAAGTAACATAAAGGTCTAGCAAGAAAAACAATAAAATGATATTTTTAAAAAATATATTTGTTCTGTTATTAACTGATATTTATCAAGTGGATACGTGGAACTGTCTCCCAGGTAGAGGCTGTGACAGTTAGGGAATTTACACATGCATCGCATAGAAAAATGATTACTAGACTTGTGCGCTGGGAGAAAGTTCGTGTTTGCGTTGGGCGGGGGCTTCCTTCTTATTCAACGTAATTCGTCCTACATTTTCGTTTTCGGAATACCCATTTGTCCATCTGGATGCCATGGAAACAAGAAATAAACATGCAGGAGCAGTTGAATTTAAGGACAACTGCAGTTGGGCTTGGGAGGTTTTCTTTAAATCGTTTAAACTGTAATAACCTCCGAGCTGCTGTAAAACTCATCTGCTTGTCACGTTCTGCCCAGTGTCACGTTCTGCCCAGGCTGCGGAGCTGCATATCTGTCCTGCTTTAGTTTCTTTGCTTTGATCCATTCCTGGATTTCCTTTTGCTTTGCTTTATTTTCCATTCCTTGCTTCTGCTCCGGCTCTTTGCTTCAGCTCTGCTTCCTTTATTAGTTATGCCCCACCTGTGTGTTCTGTTTGTCTCAGTCTGCAGTCTAAGGTATGTCTCAGTGTTGTATGTTTGGTTTACATGTGTGGTTTGTTTTGTACCTCTGTCAGCAGGGATTAGCGTTAGGACCCACCGTCATTGGAGTACTTTGGCGTAGTGGTGGGCTAAGCATACTATGGCCATATCATGTGACGAAATCTCCAATAGTTATCTTGTAGTCCTAGGCTAGTTTCTGTATTCATGTTTGTCTGTCTTTTATGTACCTTTGCCCTTCTTCCTTGAATCACCTGAGGATTCCGGTTCCTCTCTCCTCTCCCCATGTCCTAGTTAAGAATTCCTATCCTTGCTTAAAGGAAGAAGCGTCCGAGGGTTCCGGCTCCTCACTCCTTCCCCTGTGTTCCTTGCCTTCTTCCCTGTCCTTTGTTGTGCCCTGTAACATGTATGTCTTGTCTGGTTATGTCTATTCCTTGTCTTGTGCCTGTTTATACTTTACGCTATTCATGTCATGTTTCTAGCCACTTCTCGTGTATATCTCATATCATGTGTCCTGCCTGGTCTCCCTTTCCCTTGCTTGTTATGTGTCTGCTACATTAACCCTTTGCTTAGCCTTCATTCTCCCAGCCTGCAGCATCCTGCTCGTGATCCATGGGATATTCTTCATGCCTGCTCCAGGGTGCCTGCAGGATTCGTTTTTGTTCTGGACTACATCTGCTGCCATATCAGGGTGCTGGTGTTTGGCTGCGCTACCTAGGTGTTCAACGCCTGGGCGAGTGTGGTCACCCTGCAACCAGGCCCTGCCCGAGACTCCACTGCTGCATCGTGACTCCTGTAAACTACATCGGGCGCGCTGGGTCCTTCCAGTCACCAGCTTGGACCCAGTCCGTGACACTGCTCAGCTATTCACATGTAACAAAGTAACGCTGAACAAATTAGCATAAAGCAGCAGCAGGAGCCAGGGAATATGTGTGTTTGTATAACGTGTTTAACAGTAAAATATTCCTGCCCATATTTATAATATTAAATGAATAAAACAAGTCCTTTAGAAGCAACATGGGTGCAGGTGCAATTTATGGAGGTACAAAGTGAGTGCAATGACAAGTGATTTCTTTTCATTATGGGTGCAGTGGAAATTTATGTAGGTGCAAAGG
>VKOC01017468.1:0-96254 GCA_009364415.1 Spea multiplicata | reverse complement strand
TGTGTGTGGATTGGTTTGTGTGTGGATTGGTTTGTGTGTGGATTGGTATATGTGTGGCTTGGTAAGTGTGTGAGAGTGATGGGTGTTATGCTGTACCATTTCCAATGTCTTTTTCATTATATAATTATGCTCTTAAAGTACATCATAACTCCCATCACTCTATACTGTTCCATACAGTGGCAGAGCTGGGAAGCAGAGGCCTTGCACCCCCACCGCAGGACTCCTGAAAGGTAAGTGAACTTCAAAGAGGGAGAGGGTAGATAGTTAGGAGGGGGTAGATAGGGAGAATGGAGTGAGACAGGGTACATAGGGCAATCATACTCCTATCATGCCAAGTAGTCTACGAGTACATCCTGGAATCTGCGGGCATGATAAGAATGTGATTGCTGTTAATCATATATATATATAAATATTGTTATTTAATTGTTTTGTTATGTGTTATGGTGTGTGGGGGGGTCATATTCGGTTTCGGCCAGGTAAATGCTGCACTTTTGGTTTCAGTCCAGAATTCGTTTCGGTGCATCCCTACTACTAAGCCAGACAATGAAGTGGTAGGCATACACCACATCAATGTTTGGCGTAGTATATAGTGATTGGGGTTTTGTTACAAGTTTTGATTCCTTTCTTTTTTTGGGATGGGGGGGGGCGCCAGACGAGTAGTCCGCACAGGGCGCCAGAACACCTAAGGCCGGCTCTGTATGGAGCAAGGGGGTATGTCTAGGGGACAGAGTGGCATATCTGGGTGTATAAGGCATATCAGGGGCACAGTGGAATATAGGGGGTTATAAGGCATATATGGGGGGCAGAGTGGCATATTTGGGATATAAGGTATATCAAAGGGCACAGTGGCATATCAGGGGTATAAGTATATGCAGCCCCAGCACACTCATTCACGAAAGGTTTGCTGTGACGTTGGATCTTTTTTAATTATCGAGAATTCTGTAGCTAATTTGAATTGATAACTAACCTACATAATGCCTACCCATTAACAATAAGCCTACATTTAAAATCAATTAATTGAAGATGTCTCCTCTACACTTTTTGGCCATATGTGAAATTTACTAAAAAATTCCCACACAAAAAAAACCAAAAACAATCAAGACAGTTCTTCAATGTGTATCCTCTATGTATACTTTTTAAACATAATATTCAGAACAAATCAAAAGAATAGTATTATTTGTAAAATTTCAAAAAGCTCCATTATTACATCAAAAGATATGTTGAAAAGTAGCATGTACTGGGATGAAAGGAATGAGAAAAAATATGTAACATTTCTGAAATTAATGGGTAAACCCACTGCTTCTCCTGGGTTTCGCCTAAAACAGTCCCAATCCATCCATCCTCACAGTATCACCACACTTAGCACCCGCGGGAACAACCCTGTACCTGTAGCCCAGGGCCTCGTATTAGCCCACGTCCTTCCTGACCGTATTGACGACCTTCCTGACCTTCGTTTGAAATACCTAGCAATTCTGTATCCTTCAGCCACATGGTTATAAAAACATTCTCTAAAACACAAGGAAACAATATTAAGCCTACTTATAGATAATGATATATGTTGTGTCAAGCTGCTGTTTCGCCAGGCCATATTTCCATTACACACTTACTTGGAAGCTTTTCAAGGATCCCTGGAAATGCAATGTTATGTTTACTTCTTCCCAAGGACAATAATAAATATCAACTGAGACCTGAAAATCCTAAAACACGATAAATGAAGATAAATTGTTTTCCAAATCCACATCTTGTTCTAAACATTAAAATACTCCAGACAGAATATTTTGCTGCAAAGATCTACACTGATTTTTGAAAAATAGGTGTTAGGATGACTAGACGTATTATGAAAACCTACTGCTGAGCCCATGGAAGGCTCAAGAATTAGATTTAATAATTAAGACTGGTATTGTCTAACGGTTACAATTGAAGAGTAATATCTTACGAGCTAAAACCAGGAGCTGAAGGAATACTTAAGGTGGAATCCCCTGTACTCCCAAAATATCCAACCAATTGAACAACACAGTAATAACTACATAAAAAGTCTACTGTAAACACTAATACATGTGATCTGTATTTCTCAGTGGCTTCTGAGTGACCCCGTCTATTTCGGTATTAAGTTTTATTTCTTTCCTCCTCACTGAAACTCTTACAACCTGATCCAACCAAACTTAAAGCTTTCCAGTAGTTTACTCGCATATGATATATATATATTTTTTTTTTGGAACATTGGACTTTTCTCCTCCAGTTGATTGTTTATTATCCTGATTTGTCCTGATACTAGATATAAAACTATTTTTTTAAAAAAAACTAATACAGTATTTCATGCAAGGCGCCACATATCATCAGGCTGGCCTTCTTCATTTGAAATACAAGGACAATCTTTATACAACCTTGTAATGAGTGTTACACCAGTGATAAGTGCGCTGCAAGGATTAAGTGGCTGACAGAGACCACATATTAGTGTAATACTGAAGCATGCTGATCATGCGTGATATTCATTTACTATCCGCATTTATACACTACTGTTCAAAAGTCTGGGGTCACTTAGCTGTTTTCATGGTAAACACGGACATTTCTAGCAGTGTAATATAATTGCAAAAGAGTTTTTCTAATGATCAGTTTGCTTTTGAAACTTAAACTTGGACTAGCGAACACAACACAATGTTCCTAATGAGGAGGATAGAACCTCTTTGGGACCCAGATCCCTTTGTCCCTCTTGGTGGGTAAGAGTATTACAGCGTTCAGTCCCTCTGATATCACTTAGGTAACTGGTAATTTGTTTCACTATCCCAGTCTATCAGCAAAATTGTGAGCATGACATTCACAATAATTACAAAAATCCACAATGATTCTTATCTGTCTCTAAATTCTATGTTTCTAACCTTTTTGCAACTCAGATTCAGGAAACTGACCCAGACGGACATTTTGAATCCCAAAATGTAATTTTTTCAATTAATCATGACATTACTGATTTCAATAAAACAAAAACTTTTGTTGTGCTAGCTTTAGGTTGAGTTGACTTTGGAGCAATGGCTTACCTAGGCCTGTCCATAGACATACACGGCTGCGGAAAATAACAGAAACACAGTGAAGTTTTTAGTAACCCAGTCTGTGGGATTCTGCGCTGCTCGATCACCTCTCGTTCCCATCAATACTGTATCATACATTTCTGTGCATAAAATATTAAGACAAAGAGACCAACAAAACCCTTTTCAGACACCCGAATTTACTGGTAACAGTAAAATCCAAGACAAGTAACATCATAGCGGGAACATTAGCTCAATGATATTGGAAATCTTATACGCAGTTTATCAAACTTAGCATGATTCAGACCTATCTTAAGAAACCACGGTTCAATAGGAATGGATTCTTTTCTTTCAGCTATTTTGTTTGGTAAGTGTTAGGAGCAATAGATTTAGCCTGGATGCCTTTGTGTCACAGATCACAATAAGAGTTAGAGCAATCCCGTAAATAACACCCCTTTAATATTTCTGTAATATGCCCCAGTATTAACACCCTAATAGATATATGGTTGGTTTTCTTTTTATATTTGCCCATGTATGTAAATATTGCAGTTAGTATGTAAACTGTCACAGCTTTTGGCATATTAAACAATACTCCACAACATTGGATATAGCCATTTGCATACATACACCGCAACATTTGGATATAGCCATTTGCCTTACAAATCTACTGAACTGGAGTGCTGGGTTATGATGTCATACCCTGGCGCTCTGCTTCTGCAAACATGGTGGCTTGAAGTGCCTCTAGCCCCAAGTCTAACTGCAATAATCGGTTCAGGAGCCAAAGCCAACTTGAATAAACCACCATGCCACATTTCTACCAACTTTATTGTGACATTTCCTTTGTATAGAGGTTGCCTAAATTCCTGCTTAGAAAAAAAGCACTACCCATGATAAAAAAGTATGAAGAGGAAGAGATACAACCTGTGGATAGGTTGAAGAAGGTTTCTTTAAAACATGGTACTATGCGTTAACCTCTTAACATGCAATCATGACATTTGGGCTATGATAGCATGGAACGGCTGATTCCAAACGTCCTCCTCTTTCCCTGCCTTGCTGATCCCAAGGCAAGGAGAGAGTGAGGCAGTTTATTTATTTTATTTATACATAGGGACATTATAAATTTGGGCGGTGGTGGTAAAGAAAAACACTCCATATTTTATTGCTTTGTAAATCTAATCACAGTATATTGCTGTGATAAGCACAGTTTGTGCGCTGAAGCTTTATTTTTTTGCTGTTTTTGATTTATTGTTTGTTGGGGTTATTTTTAGGTTTGTGGGGTGAATGCATTTTAGGGATATTTTTTTAAACCATTCCTTCCTGAAAAAACAGTATATATTTATTTAATAATTAAGAAGAGGATTAATTTTTTGAACAAATACATAATAAAAAAAGGTTTATACACAAAAGTATCACTCATGCACTTTAAAAGTAACAAAGTAACAACACAACTGAGTCTCATCTAACAATGTGAACAAAACCTAGCAACGGAAAACACTGCTAAAAGAGCGTATATACCAGGTAACACAGTATAGCATTGTATTATTACAGTACAGGTAATATAATTTAACCAACACACTCGCAATGACATATTCACTCATTGAGAAGAAATGTCTGCCTTATGACATAATCATAAACTCAATCGATCAATAGTTTCCAGGCACTTATTCTGTTCTTATAAACAAGATTTAATCCACCCTGGAAAAATCTTATTTTTTTTCTTCTTCCTGTAACTCAGCCCATAAAACAGCTGCAATCGCTTTTTCCATCATTATAATAAACTTAATTTTAAAGTCGTGAACTGATGACACAGAGTAATCTTTAGACCATAAAATCCTCAAATTGAAAAGAAAATTTATGCCTAACCTCTTGATAGCAGTAAAGTAAATTCAAGCAGCCTCGGAATATTCTTAATCCCTGTGGAAGGAATCCAGGGAATAAAAGAGGCTGAAGCCACTATTAGAAGATTGCTTACTCCCCTCAGTATTAATATGTTCTCATTAAATAAAGGCTTGGTTTGTACAGCTGTATGTCTCCCGGTGACCCTGATCTACTGCAAGTCTATCAAAAATACATTGTGGATTCACTGCTCGGCTAAAGAAGTTTGATTCATTTTTTACAGCCTCTGTTCAGAGAGGATATATAACCTTTATGTACTCAGAATATACACCGTAAGTGGAAACGTCCCCTGAAATATATGGCTTTGTCTGTGCACCTGCCACCGACTATTAATGTCCTCATTCTGCGCGGCTGAATTATCATGTACATCGCATCGCTGTATTGCTTTCCAGGAGTTTGAGTCCAAGTAGCCTGCGCTCAAATTTTGTGGGCTGGTGTCACTGAATGGTTATTGACTTTTTCATTCCTGGAATTATCATACCGTCTGTTAGAAGGTTAATAATACATGTCACAGCTAGTTATATGTCCACACAAGTGTGTGAAATGCACAGAAGTGGTTTCCTTGGCTACTAACTTGACAATGGAAGTTGGAAACCTCCAGTTCAACAATATGATGTGTTTGTATCATAAGTTTATCCAGCCGGGTTTTCTATTTTGTTTGTAATGGAATTATTTCTTTTTAACTGTAAGGTAACAACTACTTTTAATAAAAAGACCTATGGACACACATGGTTCATTGAGAACTTGGGTAGTTTTGTTCATCTACAGATTTGTCAATTACAAGGATCTCTCACGTCTTGTTTTATTTAAATTCTCGTGTAGAAGGGCTACCAGAACTTAGTAATGCCGAGAGATATTGGAAAGACCCACCATTGCGATGCAATTGTTGAAGTCCGGATGTCAGTGAAAGGCAACAGACAGTTCTCAAGTGTTCTAAAACTACAGCCTTCAATTCTATTGTGAGTGGAGCTGAGAGTAGACATTGACAGGTAACCAACTTCCATCGATACCACCAATTAGTTGCAGTGACACTGATCAGATAAACAGCCATGGTTGGGGTTGTGCATTATGCAGTGATAGAGCAAGTCTCTTTTCATGTACATTTCATTCCTAACAGTCGGTAGGATAGCGACACAAGGAAATTGTTGTATTCCTGTGTCTATTTGACCCCTTTGTGTATACCCTTTTTCTTCACGTTTCAAAATAGAGATGGTTAGTTACATAGGACTAAGATAGCCTGGCTGGGAAAAGAAGGAAAAAAAACAAGTGTGCACACATCCTATATTAACCTAGATTCCCTCAAGCTAAAGATAAAACAGCAATATATCAACACAACACATCAAGTAATACAAATACACATTACACAAAAAACTGTAAACATCAATTATGTATTTTATTGACTGAGTTGAGATGAAAAGGGCCTGGATAATGCATAGTTAAACTATTGAAGAAATCTCCACTGAGCAGTAAGTTAACTCAGTCCTTCCCATGTGAATAAAATTCCCAGTGTAGGCCCTTCATTACATGATTTGTCATGTCAACGCACGGGTTAGTGGATAAAACCCTACGTACAGCATTTAAGCAGGAGCCACGCTGGAGTCATAGAGAGAACAACATTGTAGGCTTAAAAAATCCAGGGATGAGCGCCAGCATTTTGCTGCTTAGATGTTCTTGTTCATTTTAGATGAATTTTATGCCACCCATCGTGGTCTCCACTTTATTATACTCTATTACCATTTGTACTCGCAGTAGAGTTTTATACATTTTTGGTTTTGTGTCCCCACCTTAATAAAGTCAATCAAGTTAATATTAATAGAGTCAGATGAGGTGTCTGCGGGGGGCTGATGAACATCCCATTAATACATAATTTGCATATTGCTATCATAAACACTCACTGTAACATCATTTCAAATGAAGTTAACATTACTGTGTGAATCATTACCAGTAACAGCCATTGCAGTGTGTCTGGTACGTCATAAGATTGATTAACGTCTCAGTAACAGAAGACTGCATATGGCAAAAATAAGGGTATCTGTATAGTTCTGTAAAATTCATTAGACCTGTAAAATCTTCCTGCCAGACTAAATGTCTAGACCTGGGTGTGCCATGAGTCTCTTCACATCACGGATATAAACGCTACAGATAATATGCAAATTCAAATTGGAAAAGACAACTAGGAACTGCCCAGAGGTGCTGCCAAAGCTAGCAGATTTTGATCCTAATTGATAGGTGGGAGAGGGAGAAGAAACATTTTAGGCTCAGCAGACTGGCAAAAGGCCACTGCCATCTACATGAAAAAAGGGTGCAAGTATGCAAATCGGCATTAAATGACTTCTTAACAATATCAATATCTGTCGGATAAAGGCAGCTACAGCTGGTCTGTCAGAGATCCAGCAACCACCGCAAAACTACTTATGGTTTTAGATGTCAGGCAAGCAAAATTTAGAGCTTAGCGGAACATGCAATGCAACACAATGCACCGAGACAAAGGGAACAGAGCGCGCTGGGAAGGGCAGGTGGAAGGCACACTTTGGCTGTTAATATTAAGGGATTCCCTTTGTTTAGGTGTTTACAGAGAATAGGCAGGCCTTGCCTCAGACTGTTGTTTGTTTAGCTTAGCGTAGGTGAACATGCTGAGGACCCCCCCCCCCCACATCGACCCCCCATAGGCAAGAGCTATGGATATATTGCAGTTCCAGACGAGGTCAGGGAGGTTTTGAACAATCCATCACGCACTGACATTTCCTTGTTTCCTCCCCCTCTCCTGTCTACATTATGACGTCAAATCAGATACAACAACCAGATATTAAGATATCCGTCTCTTTGGAGACTGCGGGGAGAGGGATTGGATGACTTTAAAGTCCGTTCCATCTGTGACATTTGATTAAAACAAAGCCTTGAGACAGCTAATATATTCTGTCTGTAAGCAACCCTTTGTTGCCGCCAAAAGTAAATACCCAGAAGTAACATAATTTTTTTTTTTTGCTGTTATTGTGTATCACATATTTACACGTAGTGTGCTGTATGAACACAAACATCAAAATAAGCAACATATAACATAAATAATGGATTTCCATGTTTACTTCAGGTACTGCGCCCAATGACAGCACACAAAACACACATTTTTAAACAAAAAAACTTTACATGAGGTCTACTGCATTATTTCCTATTACTGGGATCATGACTAGAATGGAAGCGGAAAAAACATTCCTGGTACTTAAAGGCCAGTGGTGGATAAATCACAGACATCTTCTGGACACAGGTGACCGCATGCTAAATTATCACATGGACCACCTGTACTGCGTTATGGTTGGTTGGAGGTGTCATCAGGCACTGGCTCACCTGACATTTGCCATTCCTGGCCTGATGGTGATATAGACCTTGTCAGTCAGAGCTTCAGGACCATGCCTGGGAACTCTTCCAGTTTGGCCTGCTGTTGACCTTGGCTTCCCCAGGTCAATGTTCTTGTTTGTCTGGGCAGTGGAGTGATGTCTGGTCATGACCATGTCCCATCCTTTCCTCACTCACTAAAGGCTGTCTAGGGCTAGCACGTCCCTACATACCATTTCACTAGAAATGGGAAAGCTCTGAGTACCCTACGGACAGCTTTGAGGGAGGCAAAGTTTTCAGAGTGTTATTGGGGAGAGTGTATAAGGAACACCCAATATCACTCAGTTGACAAGTTGTTCACTTATCAGCCTCTGATGTGAATGTGGGCTCACTCTTGCTAAATGTACAATGCAACTGTTCATAAAGTTAATATCTATTCAAAATTAGAAGACTGATATCATGGAATATACATACACACTACATAATATTTGGGTACTTGAACCTTTTACAGGTTTTTTTGTACTAGCAGCAGAAATGTTTTGTACTGTCACTGCACGCCGACGATTATTCACACTGACAGCTTGCCTACCTACATTAAATTGAATGCTACTGATTTATTACAAATGATAATAGCTTTGACTTGCACACGGAAAAGTCCAAATATTGGTTCATCACCGATGCCTGTTGTTATTGTTTCGGGGGGGGGAACGGGATGGGTCACCTAAACATTACAAAAGACGATCCCTAAAAAGCCCTCCTTCCAGTATCTACAATGCTACTCTCATTGAGCGAGTCAGATGTTGTGCTGATTAAAAATTGATCCATTTCAGAATCTAATCAACAGAATAGGATTCTTTCATATGTTATCAAGGCAGCTGCTGACATCAGAAACTAAAACCTGTTATTAACCTACGAACTCCTGTGACCTCCACCAGCCAGGGCTGTACCAATTGTAAATTATTCAGTAAACCAAGAGCCATAGCGTAAGCCTGATGAATTTACACACTCGCTCCAGACTGTGTCGGTTAAAGCCAATAACATTGCACCATCGCTCCCGGGAGAATGCAAGTTCACAACATGCTGTTTTGCGGCATGACTGCGAATACATTACTGGTCTCTGCACGATCCTCCTCCCCGCATGTCTTTCTCCATAGCTAGATGTAGCGGAACAGGGATTATACACCGATATCAGAAAAATGTCACGCGTGCCGTGATTGCAACTTGAAAAATATGTATGAAGGGAATGTTGCTAGGCCACCCTTGTTTTTTGCTTTCTATATGCCAAAAAGTAGCATTGCTTGCTGCCTGTTTGTGTAAGACACATATAAGCATATAATCCCTTTATATGATCACTACTAATAACGGAACATAATATCAAGTATGTAATGTATGTATGTAATGATCAGCAAGTTAACTGGAAGCAAATGGAAAAAAGGCAAAATTACCTTTTTATATTTATATATATATTATAGACCAACAATAATGCTGATTCCATAACCCAATGTCTATGGACGGAGCCCTGCTTGCCCGTGTTAGTTTCCTCTTTTGTCGGGCTCAGGAGGGGTGTTTAACCGCGCCTATTATCTGCCCACTTTCCTCCCACTCCCCACCCATTAAAACCTGCCTGGAGTTAGCCCTGCCCCCATGTGCAGCAAGCCCCATCCCTCCATGAAGCCACTCCCACAAAAGGCGGGCTCTGGGTAGCATACCCTGGGAACTTGCCATGTCTGCCCAATTGGTGACCTGATCTAGACGTTTTGCACACATTATAGGACACTGGAAATTACCAAAGTCCTAGAGCTGAAGACTTGTATTTTACGGCTGTACCTAGCATAACAAAATCACTACTGTCAATATTCACAAAAGGTACACTGGCCCAACTGATCCCTATATGCTCCCACATGCCAGCACAATGCCAGCACAATGCCCCAGCTTGATTTAATCTTCCATTACTATGAACATAGACAAAATAAATAGACATAATAACTTTACTTAGATCTTCAGGCACACACTTAAAAAGCAATTTCGTGAGCAGCGATTCATATCCATCTACTGCTAATGACAATTAAAGCCTGTTTTTGTATTCTCCAATACTTCATTAATAGAAATGACATAAGAGACAATCAATTTTGTAGCAAATAAGTGGAACAGCCTTCCCGCATAAGTTTTAAATAGTGAGTTAAAACATATATGGGATAGGCATAGCGATCAAGTAAGGTTTAAGGCTTTTATGCCAGAGAAAAATGGGCAGACCAGATAGACTGAATGGTTCTTGTCTGACGTCAGATAATCTGTGTTGTGGGATTTAACTCTAATTAAGTCTAATTAATCTAATCCTAAATTAACCTCTTCTATACAACACAACAAACTCCATGGATTCTATAAGTACTTTGGCGCCATAATTATCCAGTATGCTCCCAGTACTGGTTCTGCAAACAAAAACTGCGAAACCAGACATATATTTTGCAGAGCCATAGAATACGATGATGCCATTGTAATTAATTAATAATACCAAATTAAAAAAAAGGTAGTGTATAAAGAAAAACAACTTTTTTTTCTAGGTTATACGAAACATGCATTTTAAAACTGAAAGGATAATCGTGGTTTGCCATGTTCCTCATAAACCAAGAACTGATTTACATGCGACCTTGGAATATCAGTTCATTAGGGTCAAGTCCAGCTTAGTTCTTAGAACAAGGAAAGTGGAATTATTAGCCATTAGCATCTGATACCCCCACTACCAACATCAATACAATGCAGTGCGCATCTGGCACAACCGAGGTCATCCATCAATGCCAGAAACACAAGGACTATGCTGATACTGGTATTCCCTGGGTCACATATGGCCTGCTTATAATGACATCTATATAGGAACCTTGCAAGGCTATATGATGGGAATCAAGAGCTCTGCAGTGTTGTGATGAATTGGTTGAGCATATTGCTGGTGATATTTAAATATCGCATACATATCAGAGCGGTGAAACAGCTCTTACATGTCAAATGAACCTACCTAAATATTACCGCATTCCCTACTCTATCTATTCCCACCTAGTGACTATACAGGCATACGTACAAATACATGCATATATGCAATACTCGAGCATAATTATTTCACTTACTTCCCAAAAGGCATTCTTTTTTGTTGAATTCTTTAATTATGTTTGTTGCCTTGAGGTGATTTGCAATCCAGGGAGATTATATCCAAAGCAAATAATATTAATTTATGCAAATTGGTAAGCAATGCTAACATTTTCCCAGCTCCACCATTAAAAGGGGATAGTAGTATGTCAAAGGCTGCAAGGACAACTGAAATGTTATTTTATCGGCATGGAAAGAAAAATAGTGGAAGCGAACGAGAAGAAGAGTGAGACGCTAAAACATGGATGTGGTTTGTCTTTTTTTAAATATATTTTTAAGCCACAATTTCACTTTATGGAAGGCTGTTTCAGCAGAAACAATTTAAAAGGAACGCTAGAACAAAAAAAAAAAAACACAACAACATATAAATGAGCTTATATTACATAAAATTATATCTACTCTTATCTGAATTGCCGATTTAATGCCAACAACCAAGCATTAACCTTAATGGATACATAAACAGCCATTGCATAGTTTGCTCACTGTATTCCTGGAGCGTACGTGTTTGTTTCATTTAAAAAAGAGTAAAACGAGAAAAAAAACAGCCATTTATTTAGCTATAGCGGAACACAAATATCGTGATTATAAAGAGGCGGCTGCTGGAAGACGTTAACAGAACAATCAGAATTTTTGTTTTCTGTTAAGATGAGGAGCATTAAACTATTCCCTGTAGGGTTTATTAATCAAACAACAAATCCTTTATAACCAGACAATCCCTACAGAGCAATTAAATCGGTCTCCCTTTAAAGCACTTGGTGCCTCATCTGGAGACTAAACTAGAAAAATAAAACAAAATTAAAAAAATATATATATCCCTTCAAATTCATTTGATAAATTAAACAGGAGAACGAAAAAACGAGTGAATAAGGCTTTGTTCTCTTATTATGATTTTTTTTAATTATGGAATGCACAATGGCTGCATAATGTTTAATAAGAGCTATGGAAATTCCTTGCAGTATTATATCACAGCACAAAAGAAATAACCTGGTTACCGTGAAAAATTGCATATTTAATTAAGAACAGAGACTTCGAAAGTACCTAGAGGATTCCAAAGTAAAGTAGCCTGCGGGGCTGAATTACATCCTCGCAGTTCTGCTTACAGAGTAACTGCTCGCAATTATTACCCCTGTATTCCCGTTAAGTGACATGGCCATACGACATCAACTTCATTCCTACAGAGGCTGCCCTTGTGTAGCTAAAGATAAGTCTTACTATCCTGCTGATGCAAACCAGATCCCTCTTTCCTAAAAAAAAGTATTAATTAAAGAATAATGTTAATTAGAATATTCTTTTTTTTAGCTGCAGTGCTCCTTGGGGGTCTGTCTCTAAATTAGATGAACGTGTCTTAGGCCCTCCGTAGAGCTTCCCTTTGGTTGACTTGTGTGTATCAAATGGAAGTCATCCGAAGGTCTCGTTTAGCGGTTTGAATACGATTTTGCATTGAATGATGATGACGATTAAATTATATGGCAGGTTTTCAGGACTCAACGTATTGTATGATATTCAATCCTATTTGAGTCATATCTTCTCTGTTAAAAACTATACTAACCTTCAACTTACTTTGTGGCATTACTCATGAAAAGCATATATTATATATACCATATAGCATATTATAGTATGCTATGTGGTAAGGTATTCACAAGGTATTGTTTTGTGTCTAACCGTCAGAAAAGCGTATACGTTTTCTAGATACATAATAATGTGTTCTTATTTGCCCTTATTATTTTCACACTGGCCTAATATTTCTACCATTATTATATACCCCGGCTCTGAACATTTTGTAGTTAATAAAAGCCTAATCTACAGCCTGGGTGCGGGATTTATTATCACCACAAAATCTTGGTGATTCGCCCTACCAGGTTATATTTTGCTTATCTTGCAAATGAGTGCACACTGAACCAGGGACACTACCCTCGAACACATTTTCAAAACCTAGTTGACCCACTGAACACACTGCTAACAATCGCGTATAGCTCTGTTTTGTGGCAAACATGGGCTCCTAACCTATAGCATGTTTTAGTATCAACCAGAGCAAATCTAAATGGTAATACAACAGAGCCCAGGTCTAATGAACAAAGCGGAATGAGTCTGAGACAGGAAAAAAATGTATACACAATATGACCCATAAAAAGAGCAGAGTATGCCCCATTAGAATGAATCCCCTATAATGTAGAGGAAGACACTCTAGGCACCGGCTACAGAACCTATGGGGAATAGGGTGGTAGAAATTTCCAGTAACTACCTATTAAATAACAGGGGCTATATGTTTAATCTGCTCCCACATTACTACTGAACCTAGGTTGTGTAAGGGCTATATCTATTTTGCCACCTAAGATTTGTTTAATTTAACTAATAATTTAACTTTAGTTTTGTCCAGTACCTAATATGACCTGGTTTTTAGTTTTGTCCAGTACCTAATATCTTGGTTACAAATCCTTCTTTTGCTTCTCTAAATGTTAAACTGGTTGGTGGAAGCAACTGCAAACAGTCTTTTACATCGCTGTGGAGGAATTCTGGCTCGCTCTTCTTGGCAGAATTGTTTTCGAGCATGAACTTTTTAAAGTCATGGCGTAGCATCTCAGTCAGATTTAAGTCTTGACTTTGACTAGGCCTCTCCAAAACCTTCATTTTGTTTCTTTTGTGCCATTTAGAGGCGGACTTGCTTGCGTGCTTCGAATCATTGTCCTCTCCCAACATTCTCGCATAACCCAATCACGCTTGAGCTTTAGGTGCCAAACTGATGTGCGGACATTCAACTTCAGGATTTTCTGGTGGAAAAAAATAAATTCATGGTTCCATCCATTATGACAAGTTGCCCTGGTTCTGAAGTAGGAAAGTAGCCTCAGACCATCATGCTACCACCACGTGTTTAACTGATATTCTTATTATGGAATGCTGTGTTTGCTTTACGCCGGATGTAACAGGACCCATGTCTTCCAAAAAGTTACACTTTTGACTCATCAGTCCACAGAATATTATCCCAAAAGTCTTGAGGATCATTTAGTTGTTTTTTGGCAAATGTGAGACAAGCCGTTGAGTTCTTTTTTGGTCAGCAGTAGTTTCCACCTTGCAACTCTCCCATGGGTGGCATTATTTGCAGAGTTGCTTTCTTATCGTGGAATCGTGAACACTGAACTTAGCCGAGGAAAGTGAGGTTTGCCGTTATTTACATGTTAGTCTGGGTTCTTTTGTGACCTCCTGGATAAGCCTTCGACGTGGAGGAATTTTGGCAACTCCTTTGCTGCATCAAGTGCTGCTTTTTGAGACCTTTTAGCCGCCTTCACTTTGCAAGACAGGTTCTATTTAATTGATGTTTAGATTCAACAGGATTGGCAGTAATCATGCCTGGGTGTGCCTAGTGAAATTGAATACAATTATCAATGAAACGTGGTTAATTGGATGATTTAGTAACTGAGGGGGCAATTAAGTTTTCCACATAGGGACAGAAAAGCTTGGATAGTTTTTTCCCTTCTATACATGATCACTTAAAACTACATTTTGTGTTTATGCTGGTTATCTTTGTCTAATATTACAATTAGTTTGATGATCTGAAACATTTAAGTGTGGTGAACATGCAAAAAAAGAACAAAAAATTGTTCACAGCACTGTATATAAACATCCTATATGTGTTTAAATATATCTGATCAAGACCGATCAAGGGTAATATGTGGTGTTCACCCATCTTAATTCTAGAGTCCACTCATAGGACCAATTCTAGAAGCATTACAGGAATAAAGTATTTCCCACACACTAGTCTTCAGGGATCCCTAACAGATCAGATTTATGGATATCAATGCTTAAGTACAATAATCCAGTCAGGATAGCATTTAAACCTTGCCTGTTAGCTATGGGTCCCTGAGGATTTGGAGTTTCCAATGGCTCTAACTATGTGAATCTACATACAAGCTCCTTTTGATCCAAATTCAGTAATATTGTGGAGTATTCCTTACCTAAGTTAGATTGGTTTTAGAATGCTTTTTATATATATTTTTTTTAATTTCCCACACCAGGCAAATGCATTGCAACATAGCAGGCGGCCGCACATATCGCTTCATCAGCTGCACTTACGTCATCAGGTGGCCACCGGCTTTAAAGTGCCAAGGGCAACCCATAATCGCCAGTCTGGCCCTAGTGCTGCGGAATATGATTGCACTATATAAATCCATAAATAATAATACATTATGAAACTCCAAGTGAAGGCAGAATATATTCCAAGATGAACTCTCGGAACCACAGGTTCAATTTGGCAAAGCTATCTAGGAACTTTTACAAATGGGATCAATCTCATTTTGAGAAATATGGCTTTTTAGTAAGAGAAATATGGCATGCCCCGCTCCCTGCCCATTTCCCCCTCCTACCCTTACAAATTGAATGCATTTTGGGGCTAGCCCAGCCTGCAAGATCATTGTCCCTGTCCGCTGACATTAATGGATTCACCTACCCGCATTCCGAAGAGCACTGGGTAGCCGGAGCCTGGATGTCTCCAGGTATGCCTATAAGGGGGACCAATCCATTTATACTATGAAGGTCTGTGCCAGCATAGCCTCCAAAGTATTCTGTACTTCACATATCGTTCTGAGGCATGATATGACATCATATCCCTGCTCTCAGCCATGAGTACATCAAACCCCAACAGTCATCATATTCTTTAAAGTATGACCATTATAAAAAAACATGGAGTTCCCCAATCTTCCAACCCAAAGCATGATCTTCAAAACCAATAGCACACAGGCCATACACAGATTTACTAATGAATGCTGCCACATTTGAACAAGCATGCCAAATGCCTGTACACGCACAATACCTAATGGAACTGCCTTAGATCAGGACCCATCTGCATCATCGGTAGCCAAGCAATGGTTTTGCCAAACATTTAGAATGCCAAATCAAGCTTAGGAGTATCCTCTCATCCCATTCTTCTTCTCAAGGAAATGGGGCGACATGGCATTCTTCATTTCAATGCAACTCACTTTATAATCACATAAACCCCATGAAGTTCTTCTGAGGTCAGTAAAGGTTCATGCGAATGGAATGTAGACTTTCTGGTGATGTTGTATCATGGAGACAAATCCTGTAATGCAGACTTTAGGAGAGGAGCACCAGTTAGTTGAACTGATGGCTTATTTACTGCTGTCATCTACATAAAGAGGAATTTTGACATCTTCTAAATGATAAAACATTTAGATAAGTCAAGCTGTCATATCAGTTAATGGATGTCAGAGCTCAAATACAGTGGATATGTAAAATGTATTCAATTTTGAGCATCTTAAGGTTACAATATTTTAATCACGGTGCAGGTTCTGCGTGAGCTTCAAACACTTGAAATCGTCCATCAAACGATTGCAGCGATATGACTGTTCTAACCCTTATAATAAAAAAAACACTATTCTTCAATGCTATAGCAGGGAATGTAGCAGCCAGAATCCCTTTGGGCAGAAAACACATTTGTCTTTTTTTGTTGTTGAGATGTCTTAACCCCTTCCTCACTCACGAGGACCAGCGATCAATATAATATTTAAGGCGTTTATATAAAATTGTTGCATTTGAAGCTTTAAGTGATAACTACCATTTATGATAACAATAACCAGTCATTGCTGGTTTCTACAGAAACAGAGCCAATAAAGCTTTTAGATCAATAAATCGAAAATATAAAGTGTAGCGGCTTTATCAAGTTGTTTGATCTTCTGCTTTTACCATTTTATTTTATTCAGAGCCCTAGTATTCTGAGACATTGCAGCATACTGTCTGATATATAATGTACAATGGCAAAATTTGGTTAAAACAAGGATATTAAAAAAGGCAAGTGGGGGAGGGATTGCAGCAGACTTATGCTATCTATATTAATGTAATATTAATTCACAATCCATCATCCAGACAAATTCTCAAGGTTTTAACTTGATTTCCCCATTGTCTCCCAGCAATACAGCAGACATATATCTATACATTTTTCAAAATATTTTTTGTTTTGCTGTTTCATTTTTATTTATTTTTTGTGCACAATTTAATGTTTAAAAGACAAACAACCTCACTCCTCATACTGCCTGTGCTAAACAATAGAACGGTTCACCCAGCCAGACACCCTGTCTAATAAAAGCCCATGGAGGAACAGATTTCATTAGCATTGCCATAAAGAATCAGCTCCGTGTGGTGATTGAGCAGGAAAAGTCATCACATGGTTAACAACAATGGCAGCCTCCACGTCTGCAGATAAAGGAAGTTTATACCAACAAAATAAGATAGAACCAGGCTTTTGTCAATGCTAACCCACATTATTGTATACAGTACTGGAATTAATGCTCAAGGATAATTTTTTTCCATTGGGAAACATTTTTTTTTATTGCCGACACTTTTTGTTTTTTTATTATTAATTTTGTTTATTTGGAGCTATTTGGTTTAAAAGTGAACTATTGTACCCAAAGGTAAGCTCACATCTGTAAAGTGTAACTGTGAGGTTGTGCATCTAGATATCATTGTCTTTAGTCAGAATGGGGATGGCTAAGCAACCTTGGCACTTTAAGGCCAGAGGCCGCCAAATGACATGCGCGTGTCCATGGCTGGATATATATTCTGCACAGACTGTGCTTCTATATGCTGGCACTGTGCCGATCTGCCGCTGGACTGGCAGTATTGGTAAGCATTTGGTGTTATAGGCCAACGGACATTTGCCCAGAGAGCTAGGACAGGAATGGCCTACTTGGGTGCAGCTCTGAGCATCCTTAAAGTTAACATTTATGGGAAAATCTAATAGTTTATGGCAGGTTCACACATTCCATACCTCTATGCACTCCAGTAACTTATCACCTCTCATTGCATAATAAATTCCCTCAGACTGGGAGGCAGGTAGTTGGTAAGCACACCAATAAATGATTTATCATAGCCGAAGTACAAAATGAATACCTCGCCAGTCACCACCACCACCACCATTCTAGACATTTTTACTTAAAGGTGCTGTTCCACCTACTTGCTAAATGTAACACTTTTATAACTAAACACAGCATTAGACGCACCATTCCTTGCACCGCAGAATGCCAAACCCCTGTTCCAGAAATTAAGTTCTTTAATCACGTACAGGGATGTCACACGTTAACAGGCACTGGTTGGTTGCTGCCATAAAAAATGTAAAACTTGCTCGTTTCTATGTTGTCCTTGAATAAAGGGATTAACGTTAGGTTTGTAGAACATTGTGATAAAAACATACCCACCAATCCTAGAAAAGAACACCATGGGAGCAAAGAGGGGCAGAAGGATCGGGGTAGTAAAGAAGAACAGTCCTCCATAAAGAGTGAGAGTTGTCATCTAACAAATTCTATCAGCAAAATAAGTATTCCAACTCCAGCTATAGCTGCTCCCCTGCCCTGACCTTTCCTCAGACCCTGCATTCTTGGGCATTTCTTTTATTCATCTCCAATAAGAAAGGGCAAATGTATCTATAAGAAGGGCTGACCTTGCCCTGCATGATGTTTAGTTCAATCAGTTAGGTGATTTGCTGATTTAAATATACTTGATCAGGAAGGAGCATCCAAACTTTGTATTTTTCACAGGATGTGGAAACCTCCAGGTGAGGGCTGGTACCTTTTAGTCTGTTGGGGCAAATGCAGCCGCGTAGCCCAATAATAAAGTGACGGAACACATTTAGCAGATAACGCACTCGATGAAGCTTAGAAAGCCCATACATGAATCTGGCCGGGTTATAACGCTATTGTAGACACTCTTTGGGCTGTATGTGGAATTACAAATAAAACACACAAGAGAAGCTTTAGGCGGTAGGCCAAAATTTGTATTTCAGTGCCCCACTTGCCAACTTCCCCTGGAACTGGCACACATCCGCAAAAAGCGTAAGAGAAATCGGACATGCTATTGATAAATGAAAAACATTTGTTGAGTAGAAATGCCCCCTGGATCAGTGTCTTTAGCTTGAGAACTACTCAGATTAGGTGACACGAGGCATATAATGCGGTGTTTTACAGCAGAGTACTGGGCAGTCTGGATACTAATGCAATATCTATTCATTAAATGCATGTTCCAAGAAAATAGAGAGAACGCGTCCCACCCAATGAAAGCACACTGGGGCATTCCCCCGGTGCTCTATGGCGGCCTGCCTATATAGCACAATCTTACTGCCAATAAAAAATCATGAAGGTGATAATGCTTTAACGACAGGCAAGCAAGAAGTGGTGAGATAACTGGTAAACCAGGCCTGTAACACAATCCAGTAAGCAAATTGTATACGTTTTAAATGATCTTGTGTTCCTTGGTTATTTGCACCTCTATATGCAAAAAGATGACCTTTAATAGAAGAAAGCAATTTACAGAGACAGAGAGGACGAAATATATGCATGTAAAAAAATGAAAACACAAGCTTCACGCTAGCTTGTCACGCAGGCCAGGACTGGCCATCCGGCAAACCGGGCAAATCCCTGGTGAACCAGCGCCCATCAATAACTAATAATACATATAGATCTAGGAGAGCGGTTCAGACAGCACTGACATTTTTAGGACAGAAAGTATATTTCTCCCTCCCCGCTAACACACTTAAAGGGATTTTTCTGGCTCAATGGAAAGGGAAGTTGATGGAACTGTGTTCTTTTTCCGCCCTCACCCACTGTGTAACTGTGTTATGTTGGGAAATGCACTTAACCAATGTTTCAGCGTAACCTGGAACATTTATCAAGAGCTCAGGGTATGTGTTTGCCAAACAGGAACAAACAGCAGCTATAATGTGCGGTTACTGAACTTATGTGTTGAGAGTACATCGTCGTATTTAAGATCCTTACAATTCCGACTTTATATGATAAAAGGAGACATATCAGTGGAAATAGCCATGGGCTGGCAACGCATTTGTGTAACATATTCCATGACAGTATGTACAATACACACCTCTGGAGCTAACTGGGGACCTCACTGTCCCATCCCAAGTCAATATTCAGAATTACACAACAGTTACTGACATAGCATTCTATGTTAAGAAGGATCTTTTGAGAAGATCTCCAACGCTAACAATCACAAATCTTAAATTATCTGTTAAAAAAAAACCTACTGAGAATATCGAGCATTTCATAGAAAAGCATGTGGAACAAGCAGGCCACAGTTATATGCTATACAATATTCAGGGCCAGCCCTGAGATAGCTATGAAGACCTTAAGCAAAATAAGAATGCTACTATCATATACAATATGCATTATATCAGAACACACGGAGCGACGTTGTACAAGTGACAAGCAAACCAAACCTTTCACCATAAGCACAGACACTACACAGGGGTTGCCAAACACTTTAATAATGCATCATTGCCGCATACACTCCAACAAAGTAATATTATTTATGCTGGCATTACCAGTGACATATTCTGGACTAGGCTTGGCGGTAGTTCTGGGGGATGCGATAGGCCCTGTTCCACTTTTCCAAGGAAAGATCCCCCCTTTGGGGTGATTGGACCCCCACTGGACATCAGCTGGTTGGGGACATATACCTGGTAGTCAACTCCAATAAGTAAAGGATTCCCAATTCCCATGCAGTAAACTTCATTAGAGTCTATGCAAAATGGACTTAAATGTGCATAATAAATGTTAGGAAAATAAATAAATTAGGGACTAGACTTTTTCCTTTAATATACTAAATTGTACCTGTATTTTAATGAATGCTCTGCTGAACTTTACAACTGTAAACAAAATTGTTCACCATGAGAGCTGGACCCAGGCCACGAGGGCCACAAATAAACCACAAATATTGTACATCCAAAATACTTAGCCAAATTAAACCATCTCGACTGAGCTATTTATGCTAAATTTGGGATATCCAAAGATCATGACATGTTCGTGACCCTCATAGCAATTTGAGGTCAACAGCCATGCGGATTGCGAAATCCGTCTGTAAAAGTTTCCATAATTTAAAAAATTAAATACATTCTAAGAACTAACACCATGAATATGATATGATAAAGCAATCATGAATAATAATAATAATAAAAAAAACAAAATCGAAATAATATTGCTTCATTTGTTTCTATATACCTAATCAGTTTTAAATATATATTAAAAAATACCTATTTCTAAAAGCTCAGCTGAATTGGCAGAGAACACAGTAATGTTCTATTACGGCGTACTAAAAAGGAATTGTGTGTTTTCTCCCTCTTCAAAGCATTTATATATTGTGATTTCCTAGAGGGATAAGCCTGTTTAATATCCATGTAAATGAGCAGCTACATAGCTCTTTGAGATTAAACAAAGCAAGTAACCCCCCCCAACTCTCGCCTCTCATATAGCCAAGCCATTCTTTAATGATTAGCGGTTCTATACAATATGCATTAATAAGCAAATATGCACTGAAGATTTTCCAAGAGCCTGACTGTCCTTTAAAACATTAGAACAAAAAAAAAGGGCTTATTTGGTAATTTCACAGACCAATACCGCTACAGCTGTACACATAATTAGGTGGCCCAAAGAGCACTAGAAAGGGGTCATTTTAATCTAATAAATGTGTAGCGCTTGCTAGCTTAAAATACACAAGCGACCAATCGGAGGCCTAAATACGGGAAGAGTAAAGGTGAAAGTACTGAATATTACTTGCTTAATGAAAACGTTGTTAGCTGACATTCAGGGATGAGTGAGCCCAAATACCAGTGCTCCAGACCTAAATTATAACAGGGAAACAAGAGGATCGCAGCCAGCTCTGCGCACATCTCAACCTGCTCTCTGCAATCTCCCGTATATCTGCTTGCCATGCTCTTGTCATTCCAAATGATACAGAACATCAATCATACATAAAGAGTCGCTGCCCCGAGCCTGCCCCGGTCTGATTTACAAACGCTAGCAGGGGATACACAGGTACCATTTCCTTTCATTCCGGCTCGGCGTACCCAAGACCGCTTAAAATAATACCCTCCCCTGCAAGAAATGACAATCGCCCTCTACAAAACCTGACACCACTTTCAAATGAACCAACTCAATAACAAGAAGGGTATCCCCCACATATGTACATCTTCACTAAAACATGCAAATCAATACAGGTCAAAGTCTCGGTTTGGGTGTATTACATATACATACATACATATATATAATATATATATATACACGATAATAATCTTTTATATATATACATATATATTTAATATATACACACATTGTATTTACCAATGCATTGCTTTTTCAATCTTGTTAATACGAGATTTATAATAACATTATATCACAACCTTAATTCATATACATAACAGACAATGATTTCTAACATCATAAGGCCAAGAGAGAAATAACACAATTCTTTCAGAGAGCCCATAAAATTATTGTTATTGTTATTATTGTTAATTTGTTTACAAAACACCAATGCAGTAACATCAAAACCAGCCTGTTGTATCGATGTGTAACACATGGAATATAAATAAGTATTAAGAGGAATAAATAGTTTCTTGACAAATTCCAGCATATCTATTGCAAAATGAACCTTCATATATATATATATATATATATATATATATATATATATATATATATATATATATTATATATATGTATATATATATATAATATTATATATATATATATCACATTTACAGAATGAGAAAACAGAAACGTATTGTTAGCACTAGTTATCATTATAATAGAAGATTGCAGAATTCTGCATTAACCCTGCTGTGCAAATTGCCTCTCAAAACCGATTTATGAGATTATAAGTAAAACATTGTTAAATATGTATATGCATTTCTAGTAAATCAATGATGGTGCGCTGAGCACTAAAACCGGCAGGATAAAGGCAGTGTAAAAGTACACCATCTACATTAAGTTAATGCAAATAGCTGGACGGGGCTTTCTCCCTTCTCCTGTTCTATAAATCAATCATAGCTTCCAATCATTACATTAATTGTACTTTGCACTGATCAAGGCAAACAGCTGAAACTCTCCCAACCCTGCAATGCTTGCAAACAATATTTTATTTTAAACAGTGCCTGCCTGGTAAAGCACAAGCCGTGAGCATTATTAACCTCTCCGGATGCCAGGGGGACTAGGAAACCTTTCGGTGAAAAGATCCCTGTGGCGGTGAATGTGTTAAACTGGGCAGACTGCTTTATAATTTCCTTAGATCAAGGAGGAATAAATCAAGATGATATGGTGTATGGTATGCTGGTATAAAAACCATATATGTTCTTTCTCTGCGTATCGTGGAAAGTAAAATAGACACATTTGGTAAAGGTGATACTGACATATAACAGATTGCAAGCTTTTGAGACTATTTAGGTCTCTTCTTCAGGCACATTATCCAGAATATGGCTGAAGAAAAGACACGAGATAGTCTGGAAAGCAGTCTATTATGAACTATAATGGATAATACGCCTGAAGAAGAGACCTAGATAGTCTCTGAAGCTTACAAGCAATAACAGATAATATGCCTAAAAAAGAACTGAGAGGGTCTTGAAAGCTTGTAATCTATCATAATCTATTATAATCTATCATATTTATAATATGCCTGAAGAAGGGAGCTAGATAGTCTCCAAAGCTTGCACTCTATTGACTAATGAAGGTCTCATCTTTACCAGATTTGCGCTTTTTCTTTCTATAGGGAACACAGTACAAACTCTATACCTTTATCGTGGAAAGTTGAAGGCTGTTAACATCTTATTGTGAGAGCAAAAGTGCAGTGGGAATATACCCAATTCTAATAAAATAATCCAATGCCATGAGGGTCTACTTACTAAGGAATACAATTCATCCCTAATTTGTTATGAATTGCTTGCCGTTTCCGAATAAAAACTACAGATTATGGGTTTGAATCATTAGAATTAAAGGTTTAAGTGAATTCTGCTCTGGTAAAGAATGCCCAGCAAAATACCGATGCCGCCGCCGCCGCTTTCTCCCATCCACATGGTTTGATATTTGGGAATTTTTGTGGACCAACAAAAAATCCACCTGAACCATTTGCCGCGGGCTTGCTAATATTTGCCATTCATACAGGAGGACCAGCACTGAACCACAGATTAGATTAGCTTTGTAGGTCCTTCAAGCAGCACTAAGGAGTAAGTCAGGTTCAAGTGCTTCCTCCATCCATTAACTCTCTGTGCGCTGGGGACGACGGCTATCACACTCTTAACAAAGTGCCATGGATGCCCACGAGACCAAGGTGACCACTTAAGCCCTTGGCGCCACTGAAAAGTTCAAAGCCAATATACTACCTTAAAAGCAGCACCTGTATTAACTCCTTCATCCCAATGACCAGACCAGAATCTGACTTTCTCCACTTGGCAATAATTAAACTTAAAGTAAAGCGCATGTCAGTATCTCGATGGAGCTTACAAACCATCCAAATCCCATAGAATGCTGAGAGAGTAGCAATGACTGGTACCCAACATACTACATCGGTAGCGAGTATCTTTCACTGGGGGGCTAACACAGCCCCATTCTGTTCATTCCCAGGACCCCCTAATCAGTGCCAGACCGGAGCATTAACCCCATGCGATAGGGGGGTCTCTTACCCCCTCCAGTCCGGCCAGACACACAGCCAGCCGGCTCCCTGAGCTTTTATGGCTGATGCTGCTGATCAATGAGTGAAAGGAACAAAGGCAAAGAGACAGCGAGCAGATCAATTCCTGACACCCTGCGACTGCACCCATTGTAACCCCCAGCACCCAGGGGCGCCGCACTTCTTAACCCCTTCGCCGCCCCCTTCCCCTGCACCCCAAAGCAGCACCCACCTGCAGCCGGCGCAGATCGAATCTCTTCCAATACTGAAACATTGATCCCACGTTGGCAGCCATCTTGGGGGGATATTGGAGAGATATTAATGTGTGTGTGTGTGTGTGTTGGGATATTATTTTCTCTCCCACCTCACACCGGGCTGGACCAGCCTCTTCTCTCTCCTCTCTCTCTCTCCTCTCCTCTCTCTCTCCCTCTTCACTTAATCCCACTTGCAGCCATTCAAACCCACCCAGCCAGGAGGCAGCATGCTTTGTAAATCCCTATAGAGCAGCGGCGGCAGCAGCAGCATTTCCCTCAAGTCTCCGGGTCAACCCGGGACTGATCTCCTCGAACTTGATATATATCTTTTTTTCGTCAAACATATCGATAGTGACGTAACATGCAGATCGATACACCCTGAGAGAAAGGGAGGGGGCGTGCAATTCAATTAACATGTGTGGCTTGAGATGCTGTGTGATTATAATAAAGTCCCCCCCCCTTTACTGTCTGCTGGTATAGACTGCATGCAGGGAACAGGGCAGCCGCTGGCTTCTATAGTCAGAAGATCAATCATTCTATACGTGCTGCTAATATGATCAATGCCATTAAGCTATGCATTGTTTGTGTAGGTGACGTTTGCAATGGATTATAATAACACCATGCATTAATAGTAATACATTATCAGGGATATATGTTAAGTTTGGGTGAATATCTTGCTCTTGATTCATTTCCAATATTAATGTCCATTTGTATGGATTTTGGAGTCATCTTTATAGTCCATATAAATTTAGTGGCCGGCAGAAAAGTGAGCTGTCACTTATATTATTACATCATGTAAGTATTATTTTGGGGGGTTGGTAACCCTGGTTGGATGGGATTTGTGAGATGTATTTAGAAAGGGCTAGCACAGGCTGGCAGAGGTGGCCCTCTTATTGCCGGTGGCACAAACGTGATTAGGTTGGCCCCATTACATATGGCGTCTTTTCCACTGGGTACGTTCACGGGACAGCCAGCTTTGTACACACATTTAAGACAAGTATCTCAGTTTATGTCATTTTCTGCCTTTTCTAATCTCCATGATTTTAGTTTTCTCTTTGTCGGCACTTTTCTTCAATGGCACGCGTTTCCCTCAATCTCTTCTCTAGCAGATCCCCTCTACTGCATTCGCTCACTAACTGCCATAGAGGGGTAGTTGTGGTTGGCATTGACTAGTAGAATATATGACCCCCCCCCCAAACAAATGGTGGCATTTCTGATTTCGTTGGCTACTGTGTTGGTAAGCCCTTTCTTGGTTGCCCTTGGGCTTTCCTCTGGTTGTGGCAGCCACTTCTAGGTTCTTTCTTTAGCAGAACGCCTCTATCCAGCCATACTTGCTTTCTCACGTGTAATTACGTGGTTGCCTACGGTAAAGAGGACTTAAGGCGCCATTTAAATCCTGACTGGATCCTTTTTGTGCATCTCTTCTTTGTTTTCTGTGGATTACCTTTCTGTTTTGGACATGCTGGATAGTACATACCGAGTGCGTTGTTGGACAGATATGTATTGGGCTGCTTTATCACTACAACACTTGGCTGGACTTGCTTAAGATCCTCATTAGAGTTAAAATATAAATAAATGTAAATATAAACATAAATATTTATGATTTCAAGCTATCATTTAATGATTGTTAGCTGCAGAAAGTGGATCATTACAACATTACATCATTCGATTTGAATTTTACAGCATGATCAAATTGTATTAGGTTTGTGCATCATTAAGGAATATTCACATTGCCGTACACAGTATCCCTCAATTGTATACTTATGTTTGAACACATGCTGCCTTTCACTTTGGGGTATTATGCGTCAGTACGCTATCCACATATTGATGTGGGGGAAAACCTGGCTTAACACACCTACCTTTATTGTGTGTTTTTTGCATCTTTTGAACGCTTTGTAAAAAAGTTACACTGGAAAAGGGTTACATTTTCACTGGAATACTGTATTTTTCCTCCCTGCGCTTGTGTAGGGGGCTTATTTTCACTTATTGTGCAGAATGCAGATACAGATATATATATTATCTTGTTATTATCTATTATAGAGAGATAGATATACCGGTAAATATAGCAATTTGAAGAGTAATCTGCATTATGTTTAACCCTTCTTTTCTTAATATTAATAATAATATATTTTAAGGAAGAAAAGGGCAGTGGCAGCAGACCATTTAGTCTGCACCCATACTGTTTAGTCTAAATATATATATACATATATTGCAAACACATTGCACCCATCCTGTTGATTGTAGATATATATTTAGATTGGCCAGGTTGGGCGCAAAGTGTTTGGATAATGCAGCTTACTTTCATATTCATTTTAAAATAAACATATTAATCATACTCATCGATGTGCTATGAACAAGTTGTGTACAGGTTTTCTTTGACTTGAATTAAGTTAGCGAGCTGCCCCTATGTAACGCCAGAACGCCGTCCACATGGTGAAAAATGAACCAGTCAGTCGATAACTTTGCCGCAGTGATTGTTTTCATTAATGCCTGAGGAAGGGACCTAACAACTTGGTCTCGAAAGCTTGCAATTAAACTCTCAGCTAATTAATGGTATCATTTTAACTATACTTTTCTCCTCTTTTCTCAACGGCTAACACGGTACAAACCCTTTTATCATTATTTTGTGTAATCATATTGTGCCACACAGACCCCACTAATGCAACAGTGCATTGGAGTTGCCTTGTGACAGCAAGGGTATTGCGGTCTGTGCCTCTGTGTCATTACAAAGAGTTTGTGTCCGAGTGTCATTGTCATTGATTGTCAGTTTGTCTGTTAATTTTCTCTGAATTTAGCACAAGGTGTCTGATGGCCTAAAGCTGGTTGAGATATACTATGCTTGACTGCTTCCAGGTTAGTAAAATATTAACACTGTCCTCTTGTGTGGTCAGAGTCGCCTTGCAACCACTTGTCCACCTCTTTAAAGCAGCTACCTACGCGTAATTGTCAGGGGCCTGGGGACCGGATCAGACTGGAGTCCCTATGCAGTTGCAGGATGGGTGTTGCTATGTTGAGTTGCAGACAGCTGTCTGCTATAGGCTTTGACAATGGGAGAACAGGCTCACCGACATGGTCGCAGGTTCAAGCACCCATCGCTCATGATAGTAATACCCTCAGGTAGTGGCACAAAGTGCAAAGGCAGGCTCACTGCAAAACTCTCAAGTAAGGGCCACTCCAACTTGGAGGTGAAAGCGCAGCTGCTCGAGTAAGTTGCTTCCAGGAAGTTAAGGGTGTGAGGGTTGTGAGAGTATGAGGGTCCCGAGTCATGACTGGGTTCCGTCAAGTTTCTTTGAAGCTGACAGAAAGTTACAAGTAGAAGACATCCATGAAAGATAATGCAAGCTAATATTTTTTTTAATGAAATGGTCTATATTCCTGTATTCCGTGCTACTGTCTTTCTTCAAGGTTTCAAGTTCAGAGCTGCAGGCACAGTCCTGTGCCCCGGGGCCATGCAAACTGACATCCATCACAGGGCAGAAAGAAGTCAATTTGGAGCCTTAGGCTATCGCAGCCAAGTCTGAAGAGCCTCAGAGAGAATGATGTGCGTTCCTATGGACATTGTGGCAGGCCTTAACCCATTTGCTAGTTTAATGCTCTTAATCACCTTGTTACCTAAGTTTAACTCTTTCGATGTTAACCACATACACTGTACATATATGTTATGTGGTTGGCAATCTGGGCCTAGAATGCCAACCACATACCTTGAACATGGTGGCCCTGTATAATGTGCTATTTGCAATCACTTTACTGTGTGTAGTGGTAGTGTATTGTTAAATTGTACAGTTAAAGTGTACACTTAAACACACAAGAATTCTGTTAAATAGAAAAGCCCTGTGTTTACAGTTAAACTTGGGGTCTTCATCTAACAGATAAGAGAATGTGACAATACCAATCATCAGCTTCTCCAAACGAAAATCTCATCGCTGCCCTTAGGTCCATCATGGAGCAGGCAACCTAATATATATCCTTGCTACCTTGGTAACCTATGCTCTAGCAAAAAGTTATCAATTGTGAGGTTAGCTGGACAGCTTGTAGGGAAAAAGGTTTACATTGAAAAGTGGAAGGTTCATCTTACAGGGAAGAGAATGCCGCAGATCGGTCAGAGACCAATTGGCATCTCCAATTGTGAAAAGCAGTAAAATGATAGCTGAGCTCCCAATGGGAGATTGATTAAAATCAATGGGAGTAGCAGCTACCAATTGCATGTATGATATCTCAACACTGATGTTTTACAAGCATACTTGGGATTGTCTGCTGTTTTTTCCTGCTGATTTCAATAGGAGCTCAGCTCCCTTATACTTCCTGCTTTTACTATAGGCACCTGAAAGGCGGGTTGAATGAGACAAAATTCTAATTTTCTAAAGTCTGTAAGTAGACTTTTCTTTCTTCACTGAGGGTATTACGTATCCAAAAAACTATTTTGTTTTTCACATTTTTACAAAATATTTGTTCAACCACAATTCAATGACAACATGGGGAAGGTAAGTGATGGTTCCCAAGGACTGACTCAGGTGCAAGGCAATCGCCTGCACTGGGAACCATCAGGTAGTGGTGTGCACAGGCACGCGGCCACTTAAGTCATAACGTGCCATCAGGGCTGGCCCAAGACATAATGCCACCGGGGGCGAAATTTAAAATGTCACCCCCCCCCCGCCAGGGGTCATTATCTACCCTTCCTCTCCCTCCCTATTTTCTAGCCTACCCCCCCTCCCCTTTGTAATTACCTTTCAGCAGTCCTGCGGCGAGTCTCCCTGCTCTGCCACTGCGCGCTGCTTTACTGCTGAGCGCCAGAAATGACGTCATTGGCACTGAGACCGAGCTAGAGGGCTCGCAGAGGAGAGAGAGGGGGCGCCGAGCGGGTACTGACAACTTGGTAAGCGAAAACCACTCGGCACCCCTCTCTCTCCTCTGCTTAAAAAAAAAAAAGCGTTTGGGGCGGCAAAGTGCCGTCTGAGGCAATTGCCCCACTCTGCTCCATGGTAGGGCCGGCCCTGCGTGCCATGCTGTCATAATAGGTGTGAAGAGTTTATAAGTATTAATTTAAGAGTGTTTGTGATCATGAAGTCATGGATTGCTTCTAGATTACATTGAGACTGCCTGCCCCTGTAACTCAAGTTAATGGACAAAATAGAGAAATGTAATGCTTAAATACCCCGAAGCTTGGCAAGTAAATTAGATAGAGGGATTTATAATGTATTTTGTGGCAATCAGGAAAGGCTCAAGAGAGTATGTAGTGGACAGCCATCAGGTCCATAAAAATGGAAGACACCAAAACATTAGATGTTGTCAATAATTCTTACTACTTTGCAGATTATCAAAACTTTTCTTTTTTCCCCCTAGTATATCCTTATACTAAGAAAATGAAATATCCTTATTCTCCACCAATTCATAAAAACCTCATGATGCATGAAGAATTTTAGCAACCGGATGGGATATTTCCAGGGGCAGCTGACCTGCGGGTGCAATTGTGACCAGGGCTGGTTGTAATTCTCCAAATAGGGCTAGCTTGAGGTCCAATTTCACATTTGACGTTAAGTGACCCCACGTTATAGTGTAACAGCAGGTATGTGTTATAGTAAATATGTGTTTATGTGTGTTTTTTTGTGTGTGTTAGCGATGGTGCAGGGAGGGAGGGGTGTCGGTGGACCACTTGGCTCCCTTCACCAGAGCCAGTAAGTCCCAGTCCCTCCTGAATATGTTTTCAATGCAAAAGCACTTGACTCTCTGTTAGCATTCCAGGCTAGTGTATACGTAGGTCTGTTTTATCTATGAATACAAATCTATATGAATTTGAAACTTCTGGGCCCCGTGAAACTTAGAAATATACATTATTCGGCAGTTCAAGGTTTCAATTTGCCCATGCGTTGCAAAAGGTAAGCTACATTACAGATATCAATGGCTAGACATATTTTATATATATATTCAGTATATGACCCAACTATGCCATTATAATGCTACACAATTCCATACAACGTGTACACATTTCTGTGCTTCCCAGAGAAATACATGTGCGGGCCATAAAATGCATTGAAAGACAGGGTTAAGCGTATATTGTGTTTTTTATCCCGACCCCCATTTTATTTTCAACGATTGCAGACCTTGTATAGAGATGTACAATGTTAGCCTTAGAAAGAGTGAATTAGGTAAAGATGATACCTTTATTGGCTAACTGAAGTATAATGGAGTGCATACTAGGTATACTCATGTTAAATATGAAGAAGACAGACAGGTATTCTCAAAATGTTGTATCGTTACAAAATTACACCTAAAACAAACAGATTAATATGCCCTCTTTCTTTAGATTTATGGCAGTTAGCAACCACATACAGGCCACTGTAAAAGACATTGGTGGTCACATACTTGCCCACTGTCGAGGGATAAAATGTGCATTTACATTTTTGGCATTGCTTGAGTGTTTGTGGGCCACACAGTCTATTCATGTCTTCAGGAAAGAAATCTACTACATCTTCAAAGGAGTGGTGGCAGACTCGTAATACATAGACAGATTTGGCATTTTATTCTTTTCTTTGAAGGTTTAATCGCATAAAAAGAACACAAAACATTCTAAGTGGCTTTTGCCGTTTCTAAAGAACTAACCTCTTTGTTCTTGTTTTTGTGTTACCTGACAGTTAAATGGGCAAAAATTATGAACGAGATAAAACTTTACATGATTAAAAAATTATGATTAAAAGGACGCTCCTGGCATGTGATATGCTTACTGCCAGTCAGTTTAAGGGCTGGCTTAGTATTTGCTGAATGCTCTAATGGGGTGTCAATTAACTCAATAGGAGTGCATGCCTTTTTAAAGCAGCCAATCAATGGCGAGAATCTCGGGACCATGGATGAGGTGGGAAGCTGCAGCTTTTCTGTAAGGTAAGTGATTTATTTATTTATTTATTTACATTTCAAATGGTTTGAACAGCCAACAGTACGGGGAATAACGTTCCTAAAGCTATGTTTGAATTCAGAGCAGGCAAAACAGTATGTTTGAACACATTGGCTTTAATTTTTAGGGTGGGTGTTTAATATGTTTAGGTAGATTTTATTTTTATTGTAGGTCAGAGAAATAAAAATGGAACAGAAACATACTTTTTCATCCATTCTCCCTCATGTGAGACATTTAAAAATCACATTTTTCTGTTTAGTTTTATTAAGGTAGAAGATGAAACATAAAGTCTAAAGGTAAATCTTAATCAAAGAGTAATGGCATATTGGATTATGAATAATTTATAACTCGTTTAAATAAGAGGGAATGAAAACACTGGGGATATTGAAAGCTAATTTCTAGTTTGGTGTTTTGATTATAAAATAATATTGAGAGTGTCATTAAAAATAAATGTTTTATTAATCCTTGAAAATATTTCCTCTTGCAACATATGGATCATTATACAGAATAGGAGATGTTGATATGATGTGTTTAAAATAAATAAATTATCCAGATTTAATTAGAACAAAACAGTGACGATGCAATATCTCCTTTATACCAAATTGAGTGGTCTTGTGTTAAGGTGGGTGCATGGCAACAGAAGCACCCGGTGAAGTCACATACCATGCTTTACCTGACCCTCTGGTAGTAGTAGCGAGAAGAGCACTCCATTGGCTAGGTAAGAGGGAGAGAGAAAGGAGGAAATAGTGAGAGTAAGAGAGGGTAACAAAGATGGAAAGGAGGGCGAGAGAGTGAGTGTGAGTGTGTATATGTATGTATAAGCGTATGGTGTTAGAGTGAGTGAGTGTGTATATGTATGTATAAGCGTATGGTGTTAGAGTGAGTGTGTGTGTGTACTATGTATGTATATTTTAGCGTATGGTGTTAGAGTGAGTGAGTGTGTGTATATGTATGTATAGCGTATGGTGTTAGGTGAGTGTGTGTGTGGTATATGTAAGTGTATAAGCGTATGGTGTTTAGAGTGAGTGTGTGTTTTGTTGTATCATGTATGTATAAGCGTATGGTGTTAGAGTGAGTGTGGTGGTATATGTATGTATAAGCGTAATTGGTGTTAGGGAGTGTGTGTGTGTATATGTATGTTAGACGTATGGTGTTAGCGTGAGTGTGTGTGTGCGTATATGTATGTATAAGCGTATGGTGTTAGAGTGAGTGTGTGTATATGTATGTTACTAGCGTATGGTGTTAGACGTGAGTGAGGTGTGGTGTAAGTGTATGTATAAGCGCATGGTGGTTAGAGTGGTGAGTTGTGTGTGTGTATAGTATGTATAAGGCGTATGGTGTTAGAGTGAGTGAGTGTGTAGTATATGTATGTAAAAGCGTATGGTGTTAGAGTGAGTGAGTGTGTGTGTATATGTATGTATAAGCGTATGGTGTTAGAGTGAGTGAGTGTGTGTGTCAGCGCATGGTGTTAGGGATAACCCTAGGAGTGAATACCTGCTTCATTTCTTTGAATAACTGAAAGTATTTCCATGATTATCATACCAAGATAAAACTTCATCACCTCCGATAGCACCTCTAAATAGGAATAGGATATATAATTCAATTTTCTATTGAATTATTTCTGTTGTCTCTTATGGTAATAGCTTGTTGTAAGGTAACCGCTTACAGAACCTTTCTATAGATAACCTGCCAGCTATATAGAGCGATAACACTGTTGAAACCATTGACATAACATTTGAACAAAGCAAAGGTTTTTATTAATTGACGTGAATATTCCTCCTTTTCTTTGACTTTTTTTATTCCCGCCCCCTCCTTTCTGATTGTAAAGTTATACATGCATGAATTGTTACCTATAGCATTCAAATTACATTAAGCACCAGGCTTTTGTATAAGTCACACACAGGTATTGTGTTGTTAATTTTGCCTCAAGTGACCCTGTCACCCTACACTGCAGGGAAATCATGTCTATAGATAAGAATTCTACACGTGCCACTAGGACTTGATGCTGCCTCTATTAGCAGACAATTACATATGTAAAACTAGCTCTTCCTTTATGCCTCTATTATAATAGCTCTCTGGATTTCATCAGGAAATCAGACCTGATAACCCAGCCTCCAGTATAGTGTGTTTTACCTCTGGGAGGGGAAGAGGTGTTTGGGATTGTACCCATTCCACCAGGGCCGGCCTATGACAAAATGCCGGCTAGGGCGAAGTTTAAAATGCCGCCCCCCCACTATCTACCCTGCCCCCCCATTATCTACCCTTCCTCTCCCCCCCTCCTATTATCTACCCTACACCCCCCTTGTACTTACCTTTCAGCAGTCCTGCGGTGAGTCTCACACTGCTGGGTCTCCCTGCCGGCTTGTATGCTGAGCGCCGGAAATTATGTCATTCTTCCGGCGCTCAGCATTACAAGCCGGCACCGAGACCGAGCTAGAGGGCTTGCAGAGGAAAGAGAGAGGGGCACCGAGCAGGTATTGACAACTTGGTAAGTAAAAACCCCTCGGCGCCCTTCTCTCTCTCTTCCGCTTTAAAAAAAAAAGGGGCTTGGGGCGGCAAAGTGCCGCCCCTTCAAAAGTGCCACCTGGAGCAGTTGCCCCACTCGGCTCCATTGTCGGGCAGGCCCTGCACTCTACCCAGATCCCACCATCTCTTGGGAGCTAGTACTGTCCTTAGGTGTGACTAGACCATTCTTCTATCTGGAGCAGAAAAAAGTTTGTGGTATGGTTTTTAGGCTCTTTCTTTACGGCAGAAATCTAACCTTGGTTAACCTACAGGTGTAAAGCGTATTGGGTACTGCAGAATCCACTGGTAAAGTATTTTTATCCATTGACTTGAAGTCTGTTGACTGTTGTACATACCTGGGAACTCTCAGGGTTTGACCCAGAGTCTCTGAGTAAAGCCTTGCTTCCACTGGTCTCTGAGTATATTTCTCCCTGAAAGGGAAAGCCATGAGGTCATGCCTACGGCCTGCCCAAATTATTCCTACTCTGCCCCCACTGTCCTCTGCCCGGTTACCTCCCATGAAAGGGTCTGGGGCTAGCCACATACACGCAGCAAGAACAGCTCAGAGTAGTCTACCCCAGGAAGTTCCCACATATACTGTTGTACCAGTTTAGTGTGATGGGATCGCAATGCCTCCAAACATTTTCCATGTTAGTGGGTGTAAGTAAAGCATTTGGACTTGTATAGTTTGTATTCATGTTATGATAACTTTTAGTGCTGTAGAACACTGTTGCACATCAGTCGTTCTGCTCTCCATCAGAGCAAAGAAGGGGCATATGTATTTTGGTGACAAATATATAGTGTTAAAGAGCGACACTCAAGAGGTACAGTTATGGGATCAGGCTTTCACGCTGGAAAAGCCAGAGTTCTTTTTTTTTACTATATGACTGTACGGCACCTGTATACTTGATAACGTATCATAGGAACATGCCTCCCAAGTGTGTAAGCATTACCCAAGCCTAAGAACACCATGTTTTTTTAAGCATTATGCGATATACAATTTGGATATAACGGATTGCCAGGCAGATATATTGCATTGTTTTAGTTATATATAGCACAAATTATCATCCCTGTACAAGAACAAGACGAACAGATATACTTTACAATCTGCTACCCAATTTAAAACATCTACTTGAGTTTTTTTTCTTTAAAAAGGATATCTGAAAAAGAAGGAAATGGCCTTGCATAAAACTATCAATGTAACCTTAGTGGTAGACCCAGCGACTGAATCAATGGCTCCTATGTTCAAGGGCAAAGCAATAGACCACAACCCCCTGCAGTCACCAGAGATCTGTATAATTATTAACCAGAATGCAAGCGCTTTGTGGTATAGCCCTGTCGGAACTGCATTGGGTTGTCTAGTCAGTTCAGAGCTATTGGGTCATACCACCATCTAGTGGTGCAGAAGGAAGCTGCAGCCTACAAATGCCCAGTGCTAATACATGTGAGAAAACATTTATATCTTTCTTGGTGTCAGCTGCAAGACTCAACATAAAACATTCCCTTGCTCCTATTGCGCTTTACAATAATCTTTAATGTACTAAATACACAGACACACACACGCCCATGCAAACAGCATACACTCTACACTCTAACACAATACAATAACAGACACACGCGCTAACATCCTATGTTCAGAAATACCTTACAGAGTGTGCACTCACACTCACAGAACTCACTTACCCTGGTGAAACCTCAGCCTGTCTTGAATGCAGCACATTGTGCCTGTGCCACAGCTCTACTGGGGGTCAAGCAATGTGACATTAATTGCCCCATCCTGGATCCGCTCACGGTTGCAGCAGCAAACTGCCGACATGGTATCCAGAGCTTTTAAAGAGGTGGCCAGGGATAGGCACGGACAAAGTTTATTGTGGACATTTTTAAGGTTGCTGGACTCATTTTTTTAACTTAAACAATACCAAATAGTCCCCACAGGTTAAAATGGACCTTAAGGTCCAAAACACTAATAGTAATGGATAAAAATGCCTGGCCAAACACACACATGCCTGCCCATTTACACATACATACACGTGCACATTCACGCTTGCCCTTACACTCAAACATCCTGTCTTACACTTGCCCCATCACTCCCTTTTCTCATTATTTCTCCCCTTTGTCATTAATTCTCTTTCTGCCCATCTCTCCCCTTTCTCTGTAGCTCTCTCTGTTCTCTTCTTTCTCCCCCATTTCGATCTCCCTTCCACTTTACCCGTCCCTTTCTTATTATCTAACTCTTTATCTCGCCTCTTTTTCACTATCTTGCCCATTTCCCCCTTTATTTTCCTTTTCCATCATCTTAATTCAAGTTGTGCAAGGTCTATTCCTACAGACCTCTGCTTCAGTGCTCCCTTGTGGCGTGCAGCCAATCCAGACCGTCTTTGGAGAGAGCCGGCAGGGTAACAGACACCATAAATTGCGGTGGCATGTATGGACTCCTTGAAAAGGACAACAGCTTCAAAGCTGTCTACAGCAATTTGTCATGGGGGCTTTGGGCTTGTCATCATTTTCTGTTGAGTGGAGTATAGATTCTGCCACACCTGTCCTTATAACAATAGCCTCCTTCTGCACACTGCCCATCCAGTCAGTCATACAAAACTAGGAACACCGGTGGAGCGGGGGGGGGGGAGATCCTAGTGCATGAAAGGAGAACCTCCGAATACTGGACTTGAAAGGTATAAGTGTACTCTAGGCTGATTGTGTTGTGACGGTACTGGACTTTCGATCCCTGGACTTTTTTCTTCACTTGAAACTGTCCCTTGGTTTAACGTGGTCATATTAGTTAGCTCTTAGGACAACTGTTTTTTTTTATTGCATTAAAGTGAATGGGATAAAAAGTCAGAGGAGGAAGAATGCCATCAGTGTTTAAGCATTACATCACACCACTGTTTATCAGTGTATGGAGCATAATATCAGTTTAACAGTAAAGTATCCCATCTGAGTATATTGCAGTATTGCTTTTATGTCCCTCCACCAATCCCTTGGCATGTAGATAGAAACAGTGCTTCCATTAATACCAGTGATTCTTGTTGCCAGACCAAGTACCGGCTTACTACGCCTGCAACATGCTTGTGTGTGGGGGGGGGTGAAGAGTAGAAGAGTGAAGGACGGACCAGGGACATGTTGGACTGGTGTCCTTACTGGAGAACAGGCATACCATGACATGAGAAAACGGAGCAAGGTGCCAAAGCTGACCAAGACAGTATATTTAGGATATAGGGAAATAGATTAGGAGAGCTGTAAAAGCTCAGGGTAGGGGCAATAAGGAAGGACTGGAGTAGCTGTTGTACCCAAATCCCCCACCTCTCTTTCCTCGTCTGATAGCCCTTACTGTGAATCTAACACAGTCTTCTACGCACCTAAAGTTCACAATAATATCTACATAAAACAGAAAATATGTTTATAAATTAAATTAAACAATACATTATTCTTTTTAGAACACAGCCACTAATAGGTGACAACAGGGTGAAAGTTTTCATAAACCATTGCCCCTAGAGATGCCTTTAACCCCATCTCCTAATGTAAAACTGTCAATTTTTATCCATTTGAGATTTGGTGAGGTATTTTTTAATTTTATTAACTGTGCTTATTTTAATTTACATGGGAGGAGGTCTAAATCATGTTGGCTGACATAAACCTTTTTACCCCCTCCAACACATGAATGGTGGAGCCTGAATCCTGCCTTGTCTCAATTCCGAGTTAACAATAAGTTAATGAAAAAAAAATACTACTCTATAGTTTTAAACATTTAAATGTAACCTGTTTGTTCCCTCAATTAATAATTTTGTGCATTAATGATAGCCAAGATTGCATATTTCACGTGGGTTATACAGTATAACTTTTTTGAAATTAAACACAATTTTTATATGTAATATTTACAAAATTGAATATGTTTGATCATTTGGTTGCTTTAGGAATGTTAATTAAAAGAATGGTGGAGAATTTCCAAGGCTTTAAGTCAAGTTACCTTAAGATATTAATTTCCTTCATAAGGAATGAGCACAGAGCTTTTGATCACGGTACAGTCCCCCGAAAACAGGGACTCACCCAACACATCCAACGTGTTCTCAGGCATAACCCTCAGTCTATGTGTACGGGCACACGTGTTCTTTGACGCATCTCACTTACAAGTCCTGTCTATTTCAATCCCTGTAAGGATTACTGGAACATCCAGGATATTTGCACTTACTCTAGTGATGGATACGAGAAAGTATTGTTGATCTCTGTTGTGTCTTGGTGACTAAGTGACCTTTTTAGATTTATTTCACTTTTTTGTCACTACCTTTTTGTTAACCCCAGGAAGATCTGTACGATGTCTCTGTATATCTTCTTATGCACAATTGAGATGATGCAACAATGTATTCTAGGCTATTGTAATGATCTACTTATATCAGCCATCAGTGTTATAATGTATTAGCATGCAATCTCTCTTCACTGAGTAGAGAAAAAGACACAGACGGCTAATGCCCAGTGCTCAGCATCCTGCGCCAGACGCACACAGACCTGCAGGTCAGCGATGCAGCGGCAGGACTGGAGGTCACCAGCTTGCGGCATAAGTAGAAACCACAGGGCCCTGGTGCAAAGATTGTCCCTGGGCCCCCTGACGTCACCAAGCAACATGTCACAGTGCCACCTTTGCCCCCAGATTGTCTGTGCCTCCTGCGCCCCAAACAGCTTGTTTTTGACATCTTTTACCCCAAACTACTTCTTAGTGCCATGTTTGTCTCCAAACAGCTGGTCAGTGCCCCCAAACAGCTTGCCTGTGCCATCATTGTCAACAAATTGCTTGTAAGTGCTGCCAAACAGCTTGTCTGTGCAATCTTTGCCACCAAGCAGCTTGTAAGTGCCGCAAAACAGCTTATCTGTGTCATCTTTGCCACCATACAGCTTGCCTGTGCAATCTTTGCCCCAAACAGCTTCTCAGTCTTCCAACCAGTTTTTATGTGCCATCTTTATCCACAAGCAGCTTCTCAGTTCCCACAGACCGCTTTTCTGTGCCACCTATACCCCCAAACAATTTGTCAGTGTCCCCAAACAGCTTGCCTGTGCCATTTGTGTGCCCCAAAAAAGCCTGTATGTGCCATTTTGTCCCCAATCAGCTTGTCAGTGCCATATTTGTCCCCAAACCGTTTATCAGTGGAACAAGCAGCTTGTCTGTACCATCTTTGTTACCAAATCGCTTGTCAGTGCACCCAAACTGCTTGTGCTACCTTCACCCTAAAACTTTTCTGTGCCATTTTGTCCCCAAACAGTTTGACAGTGGGCCTAAACAGTTTGTTTGTGCCACCTTTGCCACCAGTGTGTCAGTGCCCAAGACAGCTTGTATGTGCCATCTTTGTCCCCACACCACTTGACAGTGCCCCAAACATATTGTATGTGCCATCTTTGCCACCAAAGTGCTTGCCATGTGCCATCCTTGTCCCCAAATAGCTTGTCAGGTCAGTGCCCCCAAACAGAGGCACAATGTTACCTATATAATTATTTTAGATGGATTTGTGACTTTTGAACTCTACCTAACTTACCTAACTAGAAAGGTTGACCCTAAGTTGCTATGATGATGAACAATGGGTTTACAGCCCAATGCAAACTGCTCTTTATGTTATGTGACATGTGAAAGAGGCTGTTTTATGTGAACCTATTGTTGCTTACCCAGCAAGGTGTTTCATTATACTGAGTAAGCATATGAAGGGGAAATTGATACCTACGTGTTTTAGACCACATAGCAAAATTGTTTATTTGATTTTTGCATTAGAATTACCTGAAAACAAGGATTTCTGCCTCTCATTACATCTACCCTTAGGTTAAACACATTCTGCACTGTCATTCAAGTGTATTAAATAACCAGGAAATTTACTTCCTTCAAGCACAGTTTATCCAAAACTATAGGTGCCTGTTCCAGTATTAAGGAGGATGGATTGACATGGAAACTCTGTAATTTGTTCTCTCAGTGCCCTTATTACATTAGTGCTTCAGAGAGACTGTGTATAATAAATGCCAAACCTGTGTTCAAGTGAACTCATGTTCTCCAGCAATCTATTCCTACAGAAGAAGGGTAGGAAAATCTGAAGCAATATTAAGCAATTATGAGGACACAAGCTGATTTTGACACAGTTATCATTGCAACCAATTGAATTCTTCTGCTAGTTATTCAAAAATTAGCTCCAACTGGATATTTGCAATTGCTTCATTCTTCACGTGGAGCCTGTAGAACATTTTATTGGGATGAGGTTTATAAATCTGAAGAAATAACTTCTAGATCACAGTTACAAGCAATTTGTGAAATTTTGAGTTCATCTCTTAAGGACTCCTCCAAATGGTCGTCCAATTTTAGTGGGATGACCCCCCAAAAGATCATAAAAAATAATTCTTGATGAAAATATGTCTTATCCACCAGAATAAATTACTGTGAAGCTATGAATATCTGTGCTTTATATAGCTTACGACTCTGAGCTTCACAGAACAGGATCAACGATAACAATACCATATTCTCTCAGTAATACAATACAACAAGCAGAACAGCTGTTGAGTGCTTTGTGCACTCAGGCGAAGACATGATACTGAAACAGCTGAGAACAAGAAGGGAGGATAAAGGGCATTGTTACAGCAGAAATGACTCTGCTTGGAATTTATTGAGCATTGTATACTCTTACGCCCTGCATGGTTTTCTACTTGAGGGACATCAAGGTGGAAGTACAGCTACCAGGATGACTAGTATCAGATAAAAAAATCCTTTTTTTAAAAAAACAGTTCTAGTTTCTGTATAATATAATGTTTTTCAGTCGCCTGCATATTAGCCATTTGTATGTGTTCTAACTATGTTGTGTAAGCCCAGTCTACTAGACAAACAATAGAATCTGTAAAAAAAAAAAATGGACCAGCTAGATATTCTGGCTAATGAAAGTCTTTCGAGGAAATTAGATTGCCATAACGTCTTTGGAGGAAATTAGTCTTTCGAGGAAATTAGATTGCCATAACGAATCAGCTCGGTGTCAATTTTCGCAGGGAAAGTCATCCAAAATATAACTCACAGCAACAACAGCCTACAGGTATGCAGATGTTCAATAAAACCAAGTTTTCGTCAATTTTAACCTACATTTCTGTACATAGCACTGTATTTTATGCTCATGGGAAACAGTTTGTATGTGCCATCTTTGTCCTCAAACAGCTTGTCAGTGCCAGCTTTGTCCCCACACAGCTTGTATTTTCCCCATGGGACTTCCTCTTTAAAGAAATGGGACACATATCTGTGATTTTGAGTATCATAGGAGTTGCAGCGCCACAGGAGATGAAAATTCACCTCTTGTCTCCCTCTGGCCTAAAGACGGGGAGCTCAATAAAATGATCTGCAATAGAAATAGTGTTAGATACAGTGTTATAGTGTTACAAACTGTGTACACTACGTCTATAGCTTATAATTTCAATACAGCTAGATAAATGGTGAGAAGCCTGGGATCTTTCATTTGTACTGGCCCTTAAATTCAGATGCAGTTCCCACAGTAGTTTAATAAAGAGAGTAAAACTGTGAAGGAGTTATTCATTAAAATCTGAAGTTGCTTAAGTGGTGTATAATTATCAAGAAAGGAGTGATCAACTCTATACACACAAAAATTGATTGGGCATAATCACACAATCTTGCTTCTAGTGTGGGCACCATTAATTCTCGAGAGTTGAGTTCCTAGTGAAGTTGATGTGAACTTGGGAGAGTTTTGGAGGGGGAGATCAGTCAGAGAATAGTAAATTATCTGATTACAAGGCTAGCCTGTTTGTGAAGCAGACAAACAAGGGTTTTAATGAAGGACATTGTAATATAGTCGGACAGTTATACATCCTTGACCAAAAAGTGGTGCAGGTGATGAGGAGTCTCAGTATTCATCCTTGTGTAGACATTGGGGTCTAATTGATATGGAATTGTGATACAGGGGTCAAGTGAGAGTGCGCAACAATGGGAGCAAATCTCCAAAAACAATCATATGTCAGGAGAATAAAAAACATAATAGACCCTTACTTTTGAAGCAAATATGTCAAGAACATATTGTAGACTTATACAAAACTAATCACATATGATAGGCAGATTCAGTATATAATGCACAGTTTCTGGACTGTATGTGGACTTGTTCTATACATCTGTCTTGTCAAAGTGGTGCGGTAAGCTTTTGAGTGTGTCTGAAGCCAGTGATTGCCACCTGGTGTTCCTAATCTCCTGGAAAACCCCTAATCACAATGCAACTGGGGAGTAGGAGGGATGGGGTAATCCTATGTGGGGTGTGATGAAAATGTATCAAGTGACTTTCTGGGAAAAATGAGAAGGGTTGCATTGTGCATGTGCATTCCTTTGTCTATAATTCTTCCTTAACTCTTCCTACACCAATGCACAACGTGGTCTGATTGAAAATATATTAAAAGCCTGGAATTTAACAATAACTTAACAAAGCTTTACTTTCATGAAAGCTCTCTAATAATTGCTTAGCCAAGATTGTTTTCCAGCATAATTTGCGAAAGATAGTGGGATTGGATATGGATAAGTAAACGTGTTAGTAAGGGAGTGAAATAGTTGTATTAATATCTGTTCTTCCATTCTGTGACTTTAAACTAGCTGCTATTGTTATTTGTAGGCGTCTATACCATCTGCTGTGGCATTGTTACTTTAAATAAGTTCACATATGTGATGGGGCCGCAAGAGGCGCATTGGAGTCCTGTAACCTTCAGAACTTCTTTTGTCTCACATATCATCAGACTTCACAACAATGTGTCAAGAATGGAGACAGGGCAAAGGCTTGATTGGGGTTGGGTATAACTTACCTTACACTGCCAAAAGTGGGCATGAGTTTATTTATAACTGGCTTGGGGGGTATTTATTGTCTGAGGGAGTAGGGTCTGGATCTGCTCTTGGAATTTCACTGTCTTTAACATCACACAGAGCAACTCTACAATGGTAAGTGAAAGTTGGGTGTGATGCTAGGGAGAATATTAACGTGCCAAAGGGGAGCTGTCTGCCAAATGAAGAATATGATACACTGTACCAATTTATTGAAAGACTAATCAATCCAAACATCTCTCAACTAGTAAGATAGACTTTGCTCTGCAAATGTTGGGATAGAAATAAGTGTGCACCGAATGCGTAATGCATAGTTATATGTAGAGGAATGTAGGATCATTACCATAGCAGCCAATGGAATATTTTTGTGACTTTGCACCAGAATTGGCCTTTATTCACAGTATAAGCTTGTTGGAGCAGAGCTCCCTTCAGCTTATGTTTCTGTAAGTCAGAATTGTCATGCGATGCCCCACTTGTGGGAACAGGGATGTTTTATTTATTCTAACCACAGGGGGTGTCCTGATTATCTATGTAGAAATATATAACAGTGTCATCACTTTACTAGAGATATGTACGAGGCACTGTAAAGATAGATGCTGCCCCATCTCATACTTATAATTACAGCAGCATGAGTTATTACCAAGACCCTACATAGTGTCTTATTATATTGGTAAGAAAAATTGACATAGCCATTTTAGCGCAGGAGAAAATGGAATCTTTACTTGAAGTTGCTACCTTTTATTTGGCCAACACTTAAAAATATCTAAATTTAAATATGCTTTTGAGACTACTAAGGTTATGGGGTTATGAAAGCTTATGTAACTTTACATCTTTTTTCTGTTTTGGCTAAATAAAGGGTATCAAATGCAACAAGTGACATTATTTTAAGGCATCTTAGTGAAAATATCATTGGAAAAAACTTTTCCCCATAGATTTCAGTGTATCATTGTCTTATGCGGGTTTTGCCACAAACCTTCAGTGTTGACAACTGCTGCTTATGCCAGACCTTGCTTATTTCTAATAACTATTGCTATTGTCGTGATAAAATGAGCTTGAAATCCAAAAGTTGTCCTGAAAACGTAATGTTCATCTTATAACAAAGATATTACGGTACTCCGTGCTATAATGCTCATATCACACATATTTTCATTTAAGTACATTTGTTTAAGTTTTATATAGTAATGTATTTTCTACAATTGATTTGTGCCTCGGCTCTTTCCCACAGTAGGGCAGAGTCTCTTGCTATGCTCTTTACACTAACTGATCACATGCTTTCCCTTTTATTTTCCTAAGTCTCCAAAGAAAGCCAAGAAGAGGTCAGAAGGTGCCAATTCAAATGTCTTCTCCATGTTTGAGCAAACCCAGATCCAGGAGTTTAAAGAGGTGAGTAACAGACTATGATCCTGTAGGAGAAATCATAATTCTGTCCACAGCTTACCCTCTTTGTGCCACCGTATTTTTGTTCAAATAACAATGGAACTTATCCCCATAGTAATGGTCTGGTAATATCTGCATCAAAGGTGTGTGATGTCATTTCTCCCAATGAGAATTATGCATCTCCCACTATACTTTATGTCATTGTTACTTTTGTAATCAAACCTTAGCTTATTACCAACATAGCCCTGTGTGTGGAAGCCTTAGATACATTGCCTTGTGTTAATGAACCATTCAATTCCTAATCAAGGAAATATCTTCACTTTATTATTTGCACTGTGTGGATTGGTAGAATTTACCTCTAGATGAAAGTGTATTAGAACCGGAAAACTCTTAATTTCCTATTAAAAAAAAACCTATTTGTAATCCTGTAATCCACTGCCACCCTGTGCACTTTCATTATTATGGCATTTCAGCTTGTCTAGAGGGTTAGACTGCCATTGGAACAGATGGATGACAACTGGAACATTTCACTTAGTGAACCAATCTATGATGGTTTCATAAATCACTATAAAATGGACATGGCTACCCCTTTAATTAACCAAAATATGACATTGTATGGTCACACATCAAACATAGTACAAATAGCTGTAATTAGTGTACTTCAAAATTACTAACAGCCATTTTATTGGGTTGTGTCTCGGCAGGGCAATAGTAGCTGCTAAATGTTTGTATCTCCAAAGTCTAGTAGCCTAGCTAATTTATCTGCAGGCAAATACAAATTGTATTCATATGTGGTACTATGTGAGCTCCCAGGTACTGGCTTAATACATATAATCATACTGGGGAGCTCTGTGGATTTGCCTCAAAGACTCCAGGGACAAGCTCATTGATGGTCTCCTCAGTAGAGTATTAAGCTCAGAATGAAGGATTGTCTTGCCAACTTTACCAACCTGTTGCCTCTGAAACTGGAATGAGGAAGACCCAAGGGATACCTGATTTAAACCCCTTTGTTGTGTAATACGAAGAAGTACCTTGGCCAATATAACTTTTTAACAATGCAGAACGTACATGAAACAGTCTGAGCCCTTGCACAATTTTACTAAAATTGTCAATTGTTTTGAATGATAAAATCTGTTCTAACATTGCCTAGTCACACATAAATTACCGGAAAATACAAAGAAAAATACTAGTTGATTTGAACACACCTCGCTTATTTTTCTCTCGTGTCTAGGCATTTACAATTATGGATCAGAACCGAGATGGGTTCATTGACAAGGAAGACCTCAGGGACACCTTTGCTGCACTAGGTGAGTTATCATATGTTCCTATGCACTTGATCACATATTTATAAAACAACTCTACATGACTGAAAGAAATGGCTATTCACAGAAAGTGAACTCAACCACATCTGTTAAAAACAGGCAGCAACTTGTCTAAAGGCTCAAAAGTGGGTGTAGGAATGATCATCAGTACGTTAATGAAATTCCACAGGCATCATTCTCTAGACATGTCATATTAATGCATTTGGTAACATGATACCCAACGCCACTATTGGCCACTATTATCACTGGAGAGAGTACAGCTGTCTTATGCGTGACTGTGACAAACAGATTAAAATAACTAATTTATTTTCTAGGTGTGAAAATATCATCTTAACCCTTTAATTCCGGGAAGGTTCCTTTTTCACATTAACCTAGTGCATGGTTCTCAAGCCTTTCATTTCATTCAAAAAACATAATGAAATATAAAAAAAGTGCTATAGTATTTTTTGGAGAGATTTAGGATCTAATGATTCACCTTGGGCATTAATTATTTTATGTTTTGCATTTTATTTCTTTTTGCGTGTTGGTTGTGTTAATATATTCTTCAGGTATCAGTAAAGCAGGGTATATTTGTTTGACTAATCCATGTCTTTCACTAAATGTATTATAGGAGACAAGTGGAGTTTGAATGATACTTTTATTAGCTAACTGAGTAAATATAGATTGCAAGCTTTCAAGACCCCTCAGGTCCCTTCATCAGGCATGCTATACAACAATGTGAAAAACCTCTCTAAGTAACAGTCAAATAGCATGGTTACAATTGGGAAGCAGATAACATCAAAATGTCTAAGGCAAGGTTCTTTGATCAGTCAATAGTGTTTAAATCAGAGGTGGATTGGAGTCATAAAAGGAGGTCTCAGGAAGTATTCACAACTCTAAATATTATAGAATTTTACTAAGTATTGCTCATTGACTTACCTTGGGGCTGCCTCCAGCTTTTCGGTATGTAGCCAGGCCAGGTATCTGTATTTATTCACTTCCATTGCATCCTGGCATAGCTTTGGGGTTCAAGTTTAAAGATAAGTGTGATTTAATTTCACAACCTTGATAGCACAAAATTATATTAATCTTATCCTGTCCTATTATGGTTTAGTTGTCTAATGAACATTTGGGGATAAACGAAACACATCAATTAGAACAGAACCTGACTCTTTTATGCCTCTCATAAGGGCGCCTGAATGTGAAAAATGAGGAACTGGATGAAATGCTAAAAGAAGCTTCAGGACCAATCAATTTCACTGTATTTCTTACAATGTTTGGAGAGAAACTGAAAGGTATGTAGTCCTGAAATCAAATACATGCATAGATATAGATATGAAAACATTTCACATCTCTGTCATTAAGCAATATACATTTTTATTAATTTATAACCTTCTGGAGAACCGATAGATACGCATATCTAAATCATATTCCAGAATCCAGAGCATATTTCATTACTATATACAAGGATTAGGGCTGATGAAGAGTTTTGCTTTTCAGGAGGTTTGAAGGAGTTTGGTAATTTCAAAGAATACGAGTGATGTTTTATCAAAACAGACTGTCTGATGCAGTCTATATTTTTTAACATTAAACTGTTTATAATTTCTTATAATTTGTTATGTAGGTGCTGATCCAGAAGAGACCATATTAAATGCTTTCAAAGTGTTTGATCCTGAAGGCAGTGGGCTTCTAAAATCAGATTAGTGAGTACTCCCTATTTTCTCTTTCTTCAGTTTTGATGGTTGCCTTTCCCAGGCTGTCTGTTTTAACTCTTTTTTTTCCATGTTATTTTTTAGCATTAGAGAAATGCTTATGACTCAAGCAGAAAGGTTCTCAAATGAAGAGGTAAGACAAATTCTGTTCCACGTGCGAGACAACAATTCAGTCTGTGTTATATGGTGTGACGATTCTTTGGGCATTGTGGGGTTTCTAAGGCCCCATATAACATACAATTTACTAACATTAATCTACAACTTTTGTTCCACATAATTCCACAAAATGTTATTCTCTGTATAAAAAAAATATATTTTATCAACAGGTTGATCAGATGTTTGCAGCTTTTCCACCTGATGTGACTGGAAATTTAAACTACAAAAACCTTGTTCACATCATCACTCATGGTGAAGAGAAGGAGGAGTAAGGCCCATACAGCAGCAATGATCTCATCACGCATTCATGTTTCATATAACTACCTGTGCAATGTATTATAATAAATATGATTTCTATATCTTATATTAAGTGCAACTTTTCTTCTCATTGTTTCCTTTTTTATTCTGTACTAACTTACCCACCCTCCTTCTAGCAGGCATCACTCTTCCTGTTTATCCTTTTAGCTTGAAACTGATAGCTTGGTTTGAAATGGGTGTACATTTGAACACCCTGAAAGTAGTGTCGCTATTTTCATTTGACCAGGTGTCCAGAGATCAGATAGATTTCCATTAATCCTCAGTGCTGGAGTGCCAATCCGTGATGAGACTCAACAGTGGTATGTATGGCCAGCACTGCAATCGGCCAAATATGAAGGATGCCAGCTAGTTGAGGTTGATGCCATTCCGCATAATTAAATTCCAATTCCAATGCAAGTATTTAACTAAAATATTTCCATGGTTATCTCAGTTGATGAGAGCATGTTGAGCTCAGGGTGTAGGAATATCTATGGTGCTAGGGTTGGTTAGACACAGAACATTCAGTCTATAATTTGCAAACAACTGTTTCATAGACATCAGTCACTAATACATCATGTCCCCTAAGATGGCCACTGGATAAAACGCATTAGTTCAGCTGATTGTTTAGATCCTGAATGCATGTTTGTTTGAAAGTTTATACATGTGGCATTATTGTACTCATTTTTTCTTGGGTTGAGATATAGAATTAAGATTCCTATGTCGACTGGCTGTTTAGGATATCCTAGTAGACATTATGCACTCTGTGAGTCTTTCAGTATGGAAAGTGAGTGCCTTAGATAGAATAGTTTACGTTAAAGGATTACATAACTAAGCACATACTTTTGAGCAAGAAAACAATTTAACAATATAACAATGTGACATTATGTCAACGTATTGTTTAACAAAGGAAACAATAAAAATAGGAGGACTTCAATTCATGAATTTGATATAAAAATGTAGATTATTAAACCAGATAAGCACCTCAATTACTGCCTCCAAGCTACATTGTTACATAAGTTATGATGGGTAAAGGTGATGGAAAACCCTTCCACTTAAAATTAAGGGGGTAGTAGAAATATTATTAAACACTCATCTACAGACACCAGACAAGCCAGAAGGCTTGTTTTTCCCTCAGAAATCTCATGGTGCTGTCACAACCACAAGGGATTCTGGGTAGGCACATGCAAATAAGGTCAATAATGATCACCTTTTGCCTCTATATCCACTTTATACATGGATCCCTTGAAAGTAATTGCCCGCTGTACAAGACAGCCTTTAGACAAAACTCGGGTAAGAGGTGCAATAGCCAGATCACCACTCATGGACAGCTGTTTCATCCTTAATGGGACTCATCAGCGTGAGGTTGTGATACTGGCTTAATACTTCAGGCTTGGGGTAGACAAGAAATGCCATAACATAAGTTATGGTGGGTAAAGGTGATGGAAAACCCTTCCACTTAAAATTAAGGGGGCTATAGAAGTAGAGGCTTGTTTTTCCCTCAGAAATCTCATGGTGCTGCCTCAACCACAAGGGATAATTGTTGACCTTATTTGCATGTGCCTACCCAGAATCCCTTGTGGTTGTGGCAGTACCATGAGATTTCTGAGGGAAAATCAAGCCTTCTGGCTTGTCTGGTGTCTGTAGATGAGTGTTTAACAATGCTTCTAACTAGCTACATTGTGAAACACCACTCCCAAACACAGTCACTAAGATACATCTTGCCTGAAAACAACTGCTAGTGATAAAAGTCTTTTTCACATTTGAGCAGATAGTGTCTCTAACTCCAAAGAATTTATGTGCCAGGGCCTACTTATGTATACAAATATACATTTTCAAGTATATATACACGTATAATTTGTAATGTTTAAGAATAATTTTCACTGAGGTTGTGCTTCTGGGCAGTCAGGTCTTTGGAAATCAATACTGGTCTGGACTTACAGACGAACCAACAAAAGCAAAAATATTAATACATAATACAAACTGAAATGCTTTTGAATGTGTGACCCTGTAAGCTCTTAAGCCTCTAAATGTAGACAAATCCTTAAATTTCAAGGTATAATGAAGAAAACACGATGTTCATTCTTTACTCTGTATTGTTTTGTGCTGGAATTCTTAATCCATATTTTTAATTTTATGCTTTCTGATAACTAAAATTAAACATTTCAAATATATCTTGCAACATTTAAAATAAGTTTAATTAAACTAAAAATGTATTAGGTGAGTAATGGATCCTGACAGATGGTGGACAAAAAGCAACACAGCGTAGGATGTAAAAGTAAAAACACTCTTTGAATAATTAGATGCACAGAGGTAGTAGCAGTTGATGATAAATTGAAATGCAGAAAGACTCACTTGGTTGAGTCATACCCTCCCACTACAAGATAGTTTTCTGTCTACTATAGGTTTACTTTTGGGTTTACATTCATTAAAGCAGGGTTTCTTTAAATTATGGGTTGCGTCCTAACATTAGCCAAAGGATACGAGTCACAGAGCTGCTCTGCTTGCCTTCTTCAGCATGAGTCACCGGAAGAAGGGTTGAAGAACAAAGGACATAACACTGAAAATATTTACATTCTAAAAAGGACTAGTATTTGGACCATTGCTTATCATGGCTGTCAAGCCACTTCCTAAAATCCTTGTTTTTTGAGACTTAAAAGACAGACAGCTATAAAACACCCCAGGACCCCAACCAATCATTGGTACCCAAAGACATTTTTGATGATGGGAGGCATACAGTAAAATATTAATGGACACTGAAGCATTAAGACTGTTTACTTGCTGGAGAGATACTAATGGAAGAAAAGAATAAATTTGTCCTCTGATTGCAGCACATTAAAATTAAGTATAAATTAAAATGTTTTGCTGTTAAACATTTGGGATTAAAGGTCAGGGCAATGACTACCTGTCCTGGTTATAATGGTGCCACACAGGGTATTATTACCTGGCCTGATTTCACAGTACATGTAAATACTTATTCTGGAGTAAAGGAAAACGTGCATGCTCACAGATGGCATTAGGTTATATAAGATAATCATCAGGGTAAGGTAATCTAGTAATGTTTCCCCCACACACCAAAATCACCACTGGCAGCCCCCTTTAAAACGAGGGGCATTCTCTAACATCCCATGGTATTTGGTCACCATACCTATAGAAGATTTACATAATCTTATGGCTAAGATAAACATCAGGACTGCCTTTTTGTCCATAACTGCTTCAAAGCAATGTCTGACCTAATGAAGTAATTCACCTATTAATAATAAAGTTTAGAACAAAAAAAGGCGTCTGCCCTCAACAAACATGTCTCCTGCTTCATCACACGCACTAAGCGACAAAGGCTGGGAAAGCCCTTTGTGAATGGCTAGCGCAGGGGCCCTTTTAACCACGGCGCGCTCCCCTAGTTGTCTAATGAGGTGCCTGTTAATATTTCCAATGAGCTTGCTGCTATATTAATACAAATGCCTTCATTATTTTAACAAATACTTTTTATTTGACACGACAAGCAAAAACATGAATAAAGCAGTAGGTTCTGCTCATGGAAGAAATGTTATTGCTATCAGGCGCTCTGTTGGTCGCTGTAAGAGGGAGGTAGTGTATTGTAGTTGGAGGAGGCCTATTCACACCTCGGTCTCAGCTTTGGTCTCTCCGGCTGCGGTCTCTTATTCTCCCCTATGTGACATTGTATGGGGGATTCGGCCGGTGGCTTCATGACTTGGGTTCGCCTTTGACTCACAGCTGTTCCGTTCAGGGCTGATACGGAAAGGATGTCTCAGACTAACGACACCGACAGAACCATTAAGGTAACTAAAATGAAAAAGGCTTCTTCATCCAGACCATTTAATCTCCATCAGTACCTGTCTGGGGAGGACGGGAACACAAAGGGGTTCTATGTGAATTGTTATGCTGAGATGTAAATGCTCTTTGACTCATCAATAAAAGTAGGCATATTTTATGTTTAGTACATGAATCAACACATTTAACCCTTACTTAATCATGACTGTAGCATGTATATGACATGTATGTTCAGAAGAAAGAAAATAGACAATGGGGGTGTAGATGCCAGATGTTCCCTGTATGTTGTCATGCTTATTATGGGCAGTGAGGTAATCCCTCGAATATCATTTGGTACATATGAGTCTATTCTCATGGGCAGTAGATCTTCACTGGTGGGCTTCTTAAGGGGTAGGTGCGGCTAAGTGCCTGCCAATGGTGGATGGTGGCAGCAGCGAAGGTGCTGCGGCTGGCACCGTGGACTACCTTTGTGGGGCATACTACTAGCCCCCATGTTGCTGGTGGCCTGGGCAGCTCAGGCTCCCTAGGCTGATCTTAAGTGGCTTAATGTACATGGAAACTTTATACTAACTTTTATGTATGTATGTATATATATATATATATATATATATATATTCAGTGTTATGTCAGTTACTGTACAGTATAAAAATTCCAACTTAAAGCAGTGGGCATGTTGCCTTGGTGAAGCTTATCAATTGATTTTAAAATAGTCATATTCTGAACGTGTCAAGAAAGTTTATCAAAAAAACTGAGAATTAATAGTTTTATTAATGGGGAAAATATTAAATGTTTAATGAAATGCCATTGTAGATTCTGTAAAATATTTTTTATGCTCGATGGGTTTTTTTCAGTCCACTTTAGAATTATATATATATAATTCATATATGTGTGTATGCATTTTAAAAAGAAGGAACAATCTCTCCTACAAGGTTTAGCAAAACCAACGAAAGCGCATATATATATATATATATATATATATATATATATATATATAATTACACACACATACTACTGTTCAAAGGTTTGGGTGAACAATTGGAAAAAAGTTTTCTAGCGATCGTCGTCTTTCAATCGCTTTATTGTGAATAGTCAGGCATTAGTTTCCTGCAGTCAGTATATCGTTCAATGTTTCTCCATAGTTTGCAAACAACTGTTTTTTGGGTTTTTTTCCCCCTAACCTATAACTTGCATTTTGTGTCGGCACTGTTTATATTATTATTATCGTTTTTGTTTTTTTTTTAATAATAACATTAAAACATATCATTTCATTGTTATCCATTACAAGACGTTCAGGGCTTGAGTCATTTCTTGAGCCTCTAATAGTTTTGTGGCTTGTTTCCATCTCAATGAGACGCGTCCGAGATCCTAAGCGATGCGTCTTCTTCTGTCTCTACGGAGAGAGAAAAAATAGCTTTGTCTGCTCAGGAGAATTTCTGAAGGATGTCATCCGATTTTACTCTCTAATAATGTATATGGAATACAGAACAAAGCAATGCAATCACCACGGGGAGAATGTAACTGTATGGTCTGTGATGATCCGTTATCGTATATATACCGGTACCTGGTATGACTTTTTTCATTGACAAATAAAAGATTGATGTTGTTCCATAAGGTTAATATCTGATGAACTAGAATAATGTGATGTTCTTTCTTCTCATATCGAGAGTGGCTGTGCAAATAGATTTAAAGGTTTGTAATCAAACGTTCTGAGCAGTGAATTTATTATTACCCTTGACTTTGATTCTAACCCATTGTTTATGGGGTATTGCTGTCCCCATGTGGGCTTTACTTATACCTACCCAGTATTTAAAGGAAAAGTCTTGTCCCCCTAGCCTCCCCTTTAAAGAGCGGCTTGATTCCACATCTGCTGTGATGGCATGTTGGCCAGGCTTCCAGTCTGCCATGCCAGTGGCACCAGCAGGTGGCATGAAGGGTTCGGGATTGACATTGCACATTTATTAGTCATACAGGGGCCAGTGAAGCTATCTGCCCCCTTTAAATTCCTGCACTGTATTTACCTCTACCACCTCTGCAGGAAGGGTATTCTGTGTGTCCCCCACCATAGCAAGTGGCTATTACATTACAGCTGATCCTCTGGCCCTCTACTCCTAGACTATTAGTCTAATGCTAGTATTTCACCTCCATTAAGAGATCCACAATTACTGCATTTTATTTGTCCCTGTGCATATTTATATTCTCCTCTTCTATGTCATTCATTTATTTTCTGTCTATATTCTGGGGAGTTTAAGTGCACAGGGGCATGCGATAGAACATTTAATATATAAAGGGATTCAACAACATAGGAAGTGTATTTGAAAGGAGGAGAAATGTTAGGGCATGAGGTCATGGTGAAAAGCTAAAGCTTACGTGGGATCAGAATATGGCTCTGAATATATTAAATAGGACAGAATAAGGTGTGAGGTTTTTACAGCAGGAATAATAGGCTGAATATATAATATTCTCAGATTCTATGTCCAATTCTGTATGCAACTGCTAAAGTTAAGTATTGTTCATGATTCTATGCAAGATTATATATATATTTCATTATAGATATTTAATTAGTGGGGTCACTCGTTATCAATATTAGTTTTTGTACTTATTGAACTTATTTCACACCTTCCTTTACATTGTTCAGTTGCCATTCATTATTTTTTTGTAATGTTGTGAGATTACATAATCAGGTTTATTAGTAAATGAGTTTATCTGCAGGAGAGTTTTGTTCTTCACTACTCGTTGTGAATGGATACGGAATGGATACACACCCCAAGCTTCTCCTGCAAGAGCTGGCCCTACATAATGCATAGTTCAGTTGCTGATGTGACTCATGAAGTCACACAGATTTCACTATCCATTATGCAGGGCCAACCAAGCTCTTTTTTTGGAAGAGACGCTACTTCAGGCTGGTTTGTGAGCTGAAACTGCAACTCTCCTGCAAACGTTTGCTTTAGTGACTAAACACCTGAATGTCTATGTGGTCTTGAGAGCTGGGAATAGTAAGCTTCTAGCAACCACCAATGGTAGGAATGCCTGAGATAAAGCTGGAGCCCGGTGGCTAGTGGTGTAAGAGGGTTTTTCACAGCCGTGGACCCCCTTAGATATAAAACGGACCCTTTCAGCTACTCCATTCACACAAATCCAATTCTTTATCTCAGCCGGCGAGTTGTGTTGTATTAACATTGTTGAAATATTTCTGCATTGTGTTCGTTGACTTAACACCTTTTGTTCCCCAACGTGTTTAAATTACTATTGCTTGTTTGCTCATGAATCTGTTATAGAATACTTGTTTTTTTCCAAAGGAAATTAAGGCTAAGGGTTAGCGTTATTATATACAGCAAAGATTATGCAAAGATGAGATCAGGTTTCTCGGCTGGCAGACTCTAACATTTATTTACCACCTATCCATAATTCCTGAGCTCAGTGTCTGCTTTCTACCCTGTTTCACAATACAAATCACCCACCTGGCTTCATCCGGACAATTCAAAGTCTTTCTCCTCATTCTGCAATTTGTGGAATAACCTTTTCCATAATACACTGTATTAGCGAAATCATTAGGAAGCCTAACGTTTCACTTACCTCCTCTATGCTACTTAGTAGTTGCTAATTCATGGAAAATTATAATGCTTTTTTTTCATCGTTATAATGTACGTATTAATAACATGCTTCATTAATTAAAAACCTAGTTAATCACACATTGCCTAGGAGATTATTCGCTTGCACGGATCTCGCTTGCACGGATCTCGCTTGCACGGATCTCGCTTGCACGGATCTCGCTTGCACGGATCTCGCTTGCACGGATCTCGCTTGCACGGATCTCGCTTGCACGGATCTCGCTTGCACGGATCTCGCTTGTGATCCCCTTAAAGTATTTCACTTTGGATCATGTACATGATTGCAGCTTTCTAATACATCCTGCTACAAACGTAGCTAGTCAAAGACTATTAACATGTATTAACTAGCAGTTTTACCATTGAAAAGAAGTCTATTAACATCTTGTCCCCGTCAAAGATAAATATATACCTACATATAAACCCCCCTTGATTAAATACAAAGAAATCACACAATTTCAATGTATACCTCAAAAGGACACTCCACAGTATGTATATTTATATACTATATATAAATATATAGCATGTGCTCTGTTTAATTAACAAACCTGAGCTATGCCAGGAGAGTTTCAGTGCATCAAACTATTTTAATCAGCTTTGCTTGTTCTGTATGTATAGCAGTCTTCCGGCAGCACCCCGGAAGGGAATGAAAGCTCGAGCTTCTGTAAACCATAATACAACATGAATCTTGAGTTCTAATGAGCACAATCTTTGCTCTGCTATTTCTTTGCTTAATGGATGGTTGATACACCCCCTTAAACCTGGGTGTATATATATCATATATATGCCCACATGTGTGATGCCACCATTGATCTAGTCTGATTCTATCTTAAGATGCCTGCACCAGCTTTGTTCCGATAAATATTTCTGATTCACAAAGGAGTCGTCATACATTCTGTATAATGTTTTCTAAAGCAATCCGGAAAAGATCTGCCATTTTTTTTATATTGACGTATGTTTATTTTATATGTAGGAGTCGTCCATCTTGGAGGAGTACAACATTAATTGGACCCAGAAGCTTGGAGCGGGTATCAGCGGCCCTGTAAGGTAAACAAAATACGCATTTCATTTTGTATGTGAATAACGAGGCAATTAAAGGAATTATTCTTAAATATATAAAAATTGCTCTATACTTGCTATAGACTAACTTACTATGTTATCATGTGCATCTTGAAACTAGGTACTATCCTATAATCAGTGTAAAGGAGATTAACCCAGAGCATGTTTATCTTTTTCTTACATCCAGAAGCTTTGGAAGTGACTTTGGCTACTTTGGTTGGGATCTTTTTCCTGCCTTATTCTAGATTGTTGGTGCACACAGGCCATGAAAGATGTTGAGTGGCTAGTGGCCCGTTTCATTTTTAGGTCCAGCTATCCTTTTAGGTACTGATATGTTCTAGGCTGCGGTTGCACACGCTGTTGCTCACCATGCATGGTCTTCATCTATTTATACCGCTTCCTTTTCTGTCGTCTCCTGTGCATAGTGGCCACGCTATACTCTCATTCCAGTCTCCCTCTGCCATTGTCACGGCTTCTTGTATCGCGTAACAGTCCCGGTATACCCCGTGCCACTGGATCTCTCTGACATTTCTGCACACGTAGTTTGGTTTTTTTGTACGCGGTCTAAGATTACATTTCATAACCACACATCTTCTCTGAAGACACATGCCCTCTGTCTATACATGCCATATCCTCTTAGGAGGCTAAATTTAAAAAGGCCCTGCAGACCTTTCAAAGTCACTGGTTTGGAAATAGATATAAAATTGTGTATTTAAGCAAGAATAGTTTAGAGTATAAAGGAGATTCTGTGGTCAGTGGGTTTCTACATTTCTGCTGTATTATAGATTTGTGCTGAATTTTCACCACTGGTCACCATATACATTAAGAACTACTTTATATTACTTATGGGAGTTTACAGCGATTTACAGGATACTAATAACCATTCTTCATTCAGAGTCTGTGTGAAAAAATCAGCGCAGGAACGTTTTGCATTGAAAATCCTCCTGGATCGTCCAAAAGCCAGAAATGAGGTGAGTGCGTTGTGCTTAGTTTATTTTCTTTCTGCTGTATCAGTAATTGTTGTATATTAGGCAGGGAACCCATCTTTCAATATGCCGCTCCATCTATGTTCCTGGCTTTTGCCGTGACTGGGCCTGTTAATTAAACTAATCTGTTTAAAGGAATAAGGTAAGATTTCAAAGGATGCCTAAAATATAGCGAAACTTAATATAAAACCCTATGTTATAATACTGTACCATACCATATAAGTTGTTTTTGCAGAAAAAGGCCCTTTAAAAATCTTTACCTGTACTGTTTGGTGTAGTATACAGTGGAAATCCATACATTTATGTTCAGCGTATCCGTTCATTAAAACCTGTTAGCTCAGCCAGACCGGGAAGTAAGCCCTACGTTTGTCCCTCTAGCTGCTCTGGGCATCCCATTGTCTTTATTCCAAGCCATTGAAGTCATTCACCAACGCGAGGGAGACTTCAGCCTTTAGTTAAATTGTATATTATGTCACATATTGGTGAGTAGGAGAAAGTGACCTCTAACAAGAGGTGGACATGATGGTCCATGAGCTTGATCTCCTGATTATATTTCCTTCCCAGCGGTGCTGCTGTTTTGTGGGTTGTACTGTTTAATCATACACTTAGAGGTGTGTTAAAACATCCCAACTCAACAACCTATTCAGCCACTATGAAGGTGAAAAGTGAGCTTTTCCCGAGACTGAGCTGGTCCTGTCTAATGTATAGCAAGAGAGCAAACTCACTCAGCTCGTATTGCAGGAGACACTATCTAGCTTGTCTTCATGATGCTCAGAGGTTAGTGCCTGAAAATGTTTTAGCTGAAAGGGACTAACATTAAAACTTTTTAAAGTGTTCCATTGACATATAAAATCTCGTCATACCCAAACCTCATTCTCTGCTGTTAGAACATGCATGTCTAGGTCCATTGTCTTGTTTTGAGTGTTTGACAAGAGCTTACATCCATTTCACATGCAATGCATGTAACAAATGAGATGGGTCATCTGTCGCCTACCGGTGAGGCCAGGAGGGCAACATGTGGATGTCCAAACCAGATAAGTAACCCTGTTGCACGATGTGCCATATCCATTGTCAGACTTAACCTCTGTATAATTTTAGTAACGACTGCATGTCGTGTAATAGGTCGTGTTTCTGAGCTCATTCATTTGCTGCCCATGCCCGGTCTTGTTCTTCTACTCATACTGGTTACCTTTTCTTCAAGGTACGACTACACATGTTGTGTGCCTCGCATCCAAACATTGTACAAATTATTGACGTTTATGCAAACAGTGTGCAGTTCCCCCACGAATCTACCCCCAGGTAAGGCCAAACAAGTACATGTCTATTCTTCACAGTAGATGCGTGTATTGTTCTAATTTTATACAGCTGGACCGTGGAATGGATTACCATGTTAATTTTAGCCATTTTCACGTTACGTTCCGTTAGTCTGTAAAGCACCACTCGGTAGGTGTTAGTTGGATGATATGGTTAATCCCTTTGGTCTTTATTATGTTTGTTGGGTTTTTGTGTGATAAGTGCATGGTGTGGTCTCCTAGATCTTAATTGCTTGTACTGAAAGCATAATGGAAACTCTGCACGCCATCTCTCCTGTAATTTACCTTCTTTCGAGGGATCTTTTTTTCCACGGAAGGCTTAGGTGTCCTAAAGGATTTTTTTCCCCCAAAGTTACATTTTCCCCAAACTTATAGCATATTTACCTTACGTTTCTCCTCAGCCATGGCAGCGTTGATCTGTTGTTTTTTTTTAAAGGATAGAAACATCTAAAAACTGAAAAGGGCTCTGTTTGTGTGCGTGTGTGTAACTGTTTTATTTAAACCCAAAGTAAATTACTCAGTAGACATACACATACACTTTTCAACTTTGTCAAACTATTTTGCAGACAATATCACTATACAAATAACACCATTATGCAACCAATGAGGTCATTGCCCATATAGCATTAGGAGTTTGTGTTCCAAGGTGATAATTGCTCTTTAGTTAAAGGATACCCTTATCTTTATTTTCTTAAACATTCTATGCCTCGGTAATGAGTAACAAAGGTGATGTGGTTATGGCTATACAGTTGTGGCAAACAAGGTATGGGGTTAAAGGGTAAGTTCTGTCCCAGTTTAAGTGTTTTGGGATGCATTTGCCACCAATGCTTCCCCCCTAGAACCTTGCTCTACAGATTTGTGTGCTATGATGACAAAAAAATGTATTGCTGTAATAAATAGCTATAGCTAGGCAAATGTACCGTATATTGTTTACAGGCTTTACACGCCCAGACAGATATTTACCTGCAAATGAAGTCAAGAAGGGCAAAGGAAGACAAATATTACTAATGCACAATGGAACGTTGGAGAGAAGTGGCAGAACAGTTGTCTAGCCAGTTTGATGAGACTGTGTGCCAGAGTGGAATCCTGCATTGGTGTATAAAGAACATTAACTCTAATCATCATGTGCACTATGATACATCTGCTAGCTGAGTGGCACTTTAACTTACTGTATTCTAGCAGATGCATGGAGAAATGTTGCTAAATCCCCTCCCCCATGCATTTAACTATTTCACCATTCCTTAGCTGAACACACCTCCTCCTTGCCCCTGGGCATTTTTTGTCGGTGTACTTTACGCTGGCCGCCTACAGCGCTGGTTCTCGCCAGAGTTTGAGGATGAAATGAGACTCTAATTGATTTCAGCGGGGAGTGCTTTCCTGCCACTGATTGGCCGCTTTAGCCGGCCAAAAGTGATGTGAAAACGGAGGACGGAGAGCTGCAGCTTACAAAGTACTTTAATATGCATTCTTCATTGGCGAGGCTGCATGGGATACTAGACTTTATTCTAGCTGACACCACTCATTTTCATTCTGAAACACACATGCTATATTAGCAGAGATAAGGTTGGCCATTAATGTGCAGCATCCATTCATGATCACCTGCCCTAAAACAAGGCCAGTATTGGTATACGCGTAATGATTGACATAAACTAATTAATTAAAGCCAAGTGGAACGTTTTACGCTTCTGCTTTTATCTTATCATTCATTACACACAAGTGTAACCAACAATATTGAATAGGGATGCTCAGGGACACTTGAAGAAAATAAATACATGTTACCAATGCCACCTTTTGTACAGGCAAAAGCTCTTTTCAGTTGAAGATGTTACTCTCCTTTTAACCCCTTTTTCAATGGGCGGTCCCAAAACCCATTGAAAACAACATGTACAGGCTTTGTCATTAAGGGGTTAAATGGATGAACTACATAATATAGAGATGACATGAAGTGAAAACATTTTACTTTGAAAAAAATCTAATTGGTATGAATTGTTAGTACCAGTGTTTTGAGGATGTGCTCTTGGTTGGACATTATAATATCTTTCTAATGTCTCATTCATGTTCTTAGGGTTACATATTGACCAGTGTACCAGGTATTACCCTGCAATCATGATGTCCGCAGCCTTTTAGGACTGGAGCTTGAGTGCCTTGATATACGCAATCCCTTGGCCAATATTGTCAGGATGTCCCCACCACTGGGGTAAATGGGCCAATATGGGTCAAAAACTCCTACATGAAATATCATCCTATGTATGTGTGATCAGTTCATAGAGCTTTAAATGAATAGAAAAGGCTCTGGAAGGTACTAGGCTTTATAGCTTAGTACCAGTGCTAAATGCAGATATGCTGTTAAAGTGAGGGCCACCTTCTTTGTCATAATAGATTTGTAGAGTCCAAGATGGGGCTGCCTTCTGTAAACTGATACCCACTTTTTTTTTAGAATCACAAACTCAAAACTATGAGATGGGACAGCTTATGTGTGTATATTGACTGTCTTTCTAATTATAATGCATATGTGCCTTACTGAACTACCAGCCAATTGTTTGCCTACTTGTTTGTGCCAATTGGCCCTATTGTCAGCCCCTTTTCGTCCCTTTCGGAACCCTAATACCCGTGTGTTCACTGGCTTCCTTTCATATCCTGAACTGCCTGATATCTGTGCCAGTTTGTAATAGATTGATGCCCACTGCTGAGAACCTCTGCTGCTATACATATCCCTTATCTTGGGAAGAAGTAAACTATTTTGGAAGGCAGCGAGGTGGATGCTACCACTGCTGGCGGAGAAGTGCCAGTGCTGTCGGTTTGGGGCATGACCTTCACCCGTACCGTATCTGAAGACATACCCATAAATGGGGAAATGCAGAACATTTTAGGATAAGGTCACACCTCCCAGCATCCTGGCATCAGCATTACTTGCATATTCACTCTTTAAATTAACACTTTTGAACAGGGCACGGCTCCTAATTGTTATGGAGATGATGGAGGGGGGCGAGCTGTTTCACAGAATCAGCCAGCACCGGCACTTCACTGAGAAGCAAGCCAGCCAAGTAACAAAGCAGGCAAGTTCCGGAAACTCCACTAGCAGTCTTGCAATGATCAACTTAAAGGGTTAAAGGCATACTAAAGGGACCTAGATTATCACGTGACCTTATTGCCTGCTTTGTTATAATCAGAATACCCAGTGCACGTCACAACCTGCACAACGATTTTTCAGCCAATCTGTGTAACTCCCTTTTTTTATGGGGGGGTTACCATAAGCTTGTACTCTGCTTGAAGGGTCTGCAAGGGGTTGCGGGCCTTTCTTTGGTGTGAAAATGTTAAATTGTATTTGATCAAACTCAGTAGCGATGATTTCTGTCCTCCTCCTTGTTGGATTTCTCATTACTGATTTGCATTCATGTCTGATTTTATAGGGTGATAACAGGATCTTCTTTCTTTACTTGCTAAAAAGGGGTTCTTAATGCACTGCTCAGGCTTTCCTACCACCTCCAGTGCAGATGTACAAGATTATCGCAAATGATCTTTCATACAAACCAATAACTGCTTCTTCACGAAGCCGTAGTATCTGTTTAATGTAGTATCTTTATGTCCCTGGGGTGCACTAACCCGCTGCTGTCTGCTGCTCTGGTGTAGCCAGTCTCTCTGGCACTGAAAGGTTGAGTATACCTATGACAGGTTATTTATTTATTGCTTTTAACATTAGCGGAGCCATTCATGAACTTGGCTCGCTGCAGCCTCTCTATTGCTAGGAGACTATAAGCAAGGTGCACATCCTCCGGGCAATAGAGAGGTTGGTTTTGGGCAAAAGACACAATATTTGTACTGACTTGTGCTTTCTTTTTGTAGATCGCTTTGGCCTTACAACATTGTCACTCGTTAAACATTGCGCACAGGGATCTCAAACCAGAGAACCTGCTGTTTAAAGACAACTCATTGGTAAGACAATAGTGATCCTTCAGTTAGTCTTGACGGTTCCAGTCATTCTGTGTAGTCTGTCTGCCTATATAGAACTTGGAAGCTGAAGGCTGATCTACAAGATGTGATCATCTGTAGATTTGTAGAATGTACTCAATGGAAGTAGTGTAGAAAAACCACTGACATTTTGAGGCTACCACTAGTAACAAGACCCCAGAGCTTGTCAATATGGCCTTGAATCATAGTCTTCTTAGTCTATGGGCTGACATGGTAGTTGAATCTCCTTTTCCTGGCTTTATGCTCCCTAATATACGCATGTTGACTGTGACTCTTTCTCTGGTTTTTAATGTTCAGCTTTTTTGTGTGTTTCAGGATGCACCCGTTAAATTGTGTGATTTTGGGTTTGCCAAAATAGATCAAGGTGACCTAATGACACCACAGTTTACTCCATACTATGTTGCTCCTCAGGTAAGAACCCACTTGTTTTTCACATTTCATTATTCATATTAACTTCATAATCCTGCTCAGGAGAACCTCTTCTGTCTAAGAACCTGCATTATTTATCTGATGACATTGGAAAGGTAGTTAAATATTCCAGAAAAAAAGCAGTGAACAATACCAATGCACTGTAGCTCGCGTTCAGTAGACCCCAACAGTACAGCAGTCGCCAGCACTCGTGTTACTAAAAAAACTAAAAGAAGAACATCAGTGAAGCAAACACTGATCTCAAGTATGACTATCCCATTAATGTGATGATCGTAGTGAGTCCGCATGTATGCTTCAGTCAAGTTCTTTGATGCGCCCCTACAAAACCTGTATGTACAAGAAAAAAGTTTGCTTCTGGTAGAGAAAAAATATTTATTTTAACCTTTCATATAGATGAGAAGAATGAGTATGTTCCACTTCACGTGTGCAGTGATTTATTGCTTGCTTTTTAATTTCTACATTGTATGACAACCCAATTAATGTAGGATGATCATTCTAGAACACAAAATACACAACTGCAGTGCTCAAGGCATATAATGTATATTTGACTCACCCCAGTATATAGGCGTCCAGTATGAAATAGAAACAAGATACTTCCCGCATTCACAAGTCAAAAACAGACTTGACCGTGAGTATAGTTAAAAAGTCAGTAATGTTTATTCAATTTCTTCTAAAATACAAAAATACTGCTCGACAAACAACACCAAACAGAGAGACGCGTTTCATCCAATATAGAACTTAATCGTAGACTCGTTCTAGAAGCGCACAATGGATTTCCCACTGCCAGATTACAAGTTGGCGATATACTGTGGCTGACGCACTCATTCTCCTTTTGTGCCCCAGGTTTTGGAAGCACAGAGAAGACACCAAAAAGAAAAATCGGGAATTATTCCTACCTCACCGACACCTTACACTTACAACAAGGTAAATTCAGAACCACAAGGCTTTAGCGCAGACCGAAAGATAACAAAAAGATTGTATCACAACCCTCAGAATATTGAATGCCTTTTGACAATTATAATATGATCAGGTAATTGTGAAAGAATGAATCTGGATTTGGCAGCAAGATGTCCTGCTCGCACCTCTAGCAGGCACCATGTTTAGTGATAAAGGCATATGTAAGGGGATATTATTATAAAGACCCCTGTGGGACCAAAGCTTCTGTGAGCTATTCCTAATGTACCAGAGTGATGAACAAACCTGTGCTTCTTTGTTGACCCGTAATTCTTTGTCTCTCCCAGAGCTGTGACTTATGGTCGATGGGTGTCATTATTTATGTAATGCTCTGTGGATACCCTCCCTTTTACTCCAAGCACCACAGCCGGACGATCCCGAAGGACATGAGGAAAAAAATCATGACTGCAAGTTTTGAGTTCCCCGAAGAAGAGTGGAGTCAGATCTCAGAAATGGCAAAAGACGTTGTCAGAAAGTGAGTATCTTTTACATTCTACCTTCTTTTACATTCTTATTATTATTTTATAATAATATCATATTCTGAAGCCCTGTACAATGGGTAAGCAGAACATAACAAGTAGTATATAACATAACAATTTGACGTACAGAAGCAAGAATCAAAAGAGCTTACAATCTAAAGGGATGTAAGGCTGCAACTAATGATTATTTTCATTATCGATTAGTTGGCCAATTATTTTTTCGATTAATTGGATAAAAAAAAATAAATGTAAATTTTTCGTTAATTTAATGAAGAAACTGGATGTTGAGAAAAATGCATTTCTTGTTTTTATTTCCCAATCTGCCCCCCCCTCCCCGTTATGCACATCTGAGCCCAGGCTATACCACACTGCCTCCCAGATATGCCTTATACCCCTGTATGCCTTATACCCCCTGTATGCCTTATACCCCCTGTATGCCACTGCCCTCTGCTATGCCTTATACCTCCTGATATGCCCCTCTGCCCCCCCAGATATGCCCTATAACCTATGATATGCCACTCTGCCCCCCTGATATGCCAGTCTGCCCCCGTTCTCCAGACTCTGTGGCGCAGCTGGTGAGTGTCTGCGCACAGATGGTCACCGGCTGCCAGAGAGGAGGATCCAGGTCCCCTGCAGCGATGGGGTGGATCCTCCTCTCTGGCAGCCGGTGAATGTTGTGCAAAGCACGCAGACAACCTCTGCTGCTGCAGGCCGGTACCTCCGCCGGGAGCTCTGTGGTGGAGCACCAGAAGGTCACATCGGTGTTCCATATAAGCCCCGGCAGAAGTGGAGGACAGTAGCGGAGGATGTCTGTGCACATCGCACAGTGGCCCGCCGGCTGTTAGAGAGAAGGATCCGGGTCCCCTGCAGCGCTGCGGGGGATCTGGACCTTAATGTTATTATCCGACCTTTGTTTGAGGTCGGATTATAACACAGGGTGTTTTTCAGAGCATTTGCTCAGAAAACACCCTCACCTTATATTCGATAAAATTGATTCAACTAATCGATAATGAAATTCATTGGCAACGATTTTCTTTATCGATTAGTTGTTGCAGCCCTAGAGGGATGTGTGCATCTACATTGCTGTTGCTACTTTTTCTGCAGCTCGGTTATGGGTTAATACCGAAATATCACATCTACATGCTGCCTCCCTATGCCTATTTATAAAAAAGAAATCCCTGGATGTCTGATATTGGCATTTTCAGTGATTGATGCCGAAGCTGTGAACTCCCGTGTTAAGGATGCTGGGGCTATAGCTGCAATTTTAGGGTCAATGTGAACATTAACCACTTAAGTTCCTCAAAACAATGATTACTGTGCCTTAGTTTAAAAGGCGACCTTGTGAAAAAACGGTTTTAAAACGGCTCACATATTGAACATTCAAGGTCTGGGAGAACACACGGCACGTTCTTAATTATTTGCTTAACTGACTTTTAATTTTCATTAGTCACTTAAGGTTATGCAGTTGTTTAAATGATGTATGTGGAGTGTATGAAACTTAAAGCTCCAACGACAGTTCATCTCTTAAAAGGGGGAAGTTAAACATGCAAAAGCACACGGCTAAGCTGTAGCAAAAAAAAGTGTTTCTGCTAATAGAAATGTAACAGAAAACAGACAACATGTTTCACCATTTGGGTTTCTATGATATGCATCTATATATATATATATATATATATTATATATTATATATATATATATATATATATATATATGCATTCTATGCATCTTTTTCTCCAAACAACCTAAAAGGATCATTTTATTGTGCAACCAACCAGAGTGACTACAGAAAAGATACATTGTCAAATCTCAGATTTCTGATGGTCTTAATTAAATTAAGCATCGTGCAGGGCCAGCTCTGTGTTTCTTGAAGATGATACCAGTAATACTTCGGATTTACTACATCCTCACAGTTTAGTGAATATGCACCTTTTGTCCCTGATGAGTATGCTTGTTTCTTTTATAGGCTGCTAAAGGTGAAGCCAGAGGAGCGACTCACTATTGAAGGAGTTCTAGACCACCCTTGGCTGAACTCTACTGAAGCTCTGGATAACATCTTACCATCTGCGCAGATGATGATGGACAAGGTTTTAACGCCTTTTAATTCCACCTCTTTTGTTGCTAACAGCTGATAGATTTCATTTAAGATTAATCCTTGATAGAATGTCATACTTGCACTCATTTCAAAGGAAAATGAATGCACCGGTCGCCTTTAACTGCAAAAAGGCTTTCTGGTTCATTAGCATTTTCCTTGGAATAGTGATGTTCAGAATTGTGTACCAGCTCTCGTTTTGCCCATATTTAATTTTAATTTTCAATTCTTATGTTGGATTTCTAGACTATACAGAGTACAACCTGCTTTTGCAACATAATACAGAGGGGACCAGTCTTGTCTTTCTGTTGTCCAATATATGATTATTGTCTTACAGCCCCCGTTGAGTGTATCAATATCATTTATTGATTAAATCTACAGCGACTGACTTAGGGCCCTTGTAAGTTTGAATCAAATCAAACTGGTAATTTAAACCATAAAATTAAATCTGTTTAATCAGGCAGTAGAAGTAATGATACACGGATGTATTTAAATCATAGAAGAACATTTTAGATGTACATCTATCTTCTGTAGCTAACAATCCAGAAGACCATTTTTGTTATAAAGGGGATCCGTTTTCACCCTTTAGAAGCACTGTCCTCATGGCAACTTATGGAAGCCCTGCAGTCTCCCACCGATGATTTAGCAAGTCTGCCATGTGTTGACCTTTTAGCATAGGCTAGCCCCAGGGTTTAGTTGGTAAGCCCCCAAACGGCTTCTTGGCATGTAGAAATCTTGTGTGTGTAGCTTTGTGCAGCTGGTTTGGCATGCATTGTCGCAATATAATTTGTAGATTGTGTACATGTTTGTCGTGCAGTCACTCCTCTCTCATTCTCTGCGCATACACATTGTTAAAGACCATCTGATTTACCTATTTCTGTGTCTCCCCGTTGCAGGCAGTCGTTGCTGGCATCCAGCAAGCTCATGCGGAACAACTCGCCAACATGAGAATACAAGATCTTAAAGTCAACCTGAAACCTCTAAATATAGTCAACAATCCCATACTGCGGAAAAGAAAACTACTAGGGTAACTCCTTTTAATTATTATTATTGGTTTTAACCCATTGGCCGCATCTTGCTGTCAGAATCTGCTTTGCTTTTGTTTTGTAGTAGAGGTTGGCCATTCCACGCAGTCAGTATAAATTCCAATCAATGCATATCTATATAGCCTTTTTCTTAGCCTGCAGTGTGTTTTGTGTATAATGTGAGAAATGCGCTATTGTTTCAGGTAAAGATATGTGTGTCCCCCCTCGTAGGACATTTAAATAATGGAGTCTCGCACACACGGTTAGTCCACGTGCGTGGATATAACAAAACCGGTCTGCCTCCTTTACATTGGGACCTCTTGTTCTAACTTTTCTCCTCCTTTGAAATAAATTTTCCTCCTGTACTTTAAATTCCTTTATATATCTATGTACTACCGTCCCTCTCTCTTCACCATATGTATTGAGATCCCTTAATTTTTCCAAATAATTTCTCTAATGCACACGGGTTTAGTAGCCATTCCCTCTAGGCTGTCAATATCCTTCTTGAGAGGATCAACATTAAACTGCAGCTGCCACACTCGTGACCATTCTTCTAATCTACTTAAGTCATTTACCATTTGGCTTATTCCACCTGGAATATCCACGGTGTTGCAAACCTTTATTAGATCTGAAAAAAGACACACCTTGCCATTAAGACCTTTTGCAATATCACTACTAACAAAAAAACAAGTATAGGTCCCAATACTCATCACCGAGTTACCCTCTTAATAACAAGTCCTCTGAATATACACCATCAACTACATCACCTTTAACTACTCAACTGCCGACATAAGACTTATTGGTCTTTACTTGGCTCAATCTTCCTTGCTACCTTTTTTGTTAAGGGTTATTACCAGCCAACTGTCAATCTTCTAGAGAGAAAAGATGTGGCTTCCTTCACATTGCATGTTATAGGATGAAATAAATGGTTTGAGAACACACTGGTGTGTTAAGCATTGGTTTGTTTTGCTTTTTGCATACCCCTCCCCAATTGAGCTGTGATGGCACCTATCTTGTATATGTGATCTTATAAGAAGTCCATTTTATCCAGAGTTCAGAGGAAATACTCCAACAAAGAAGAAACATCTAATTTTTGCTGAAAACAGTAGGTATTGAATTTGTCCTTTTTAATTACAGTACTAAGCCAAGAGATGGAGTTTACATCCAGGATCCAGAGAATGGAGCTGATGACGCTAATGTTGCTGTAGAAAAGCTCCGAGATGTGATTGCACAGTGTATCCTGCCGCAGGCTGGTAAATTTACCTTTACAGCTACATATGTGTATGAAGAGGAATAATTCTATTTTTTGCTGATTTTCTTATATGCTGGGAATTAGTTTTAAGAAAGCATTATTATCATCATCATTATTATTATCTTTTATTGATATAGCACCAATAGTTTACGCAGCGCTTAATACAATACATAAATTCAAGGGATATGAAGACGAGAATCGACAGACTAAGACAAACCGATACGTTAGGTGGAGAGAGCCCGGCTCGCAAGCTTACAATCTAGAGGGAATAGGGTGACAAACATAAGGCACAGAGAAAGGGTGAGAGGTAGTGTGGTGGTTGTATCGGTGACAAGGAAGTTCTAGCAGCTAAGATGGTGCGGCTTCTCTGAAGGAGTGAGTTTTGAGATGTTTCTTGAATGTCGGGAGGGGGGTGAATGCTGAAGGTTCGGAGGAAGTAGATTCCAGAGATATGGGGCAGCTCGAGTGAAATCTTGTAGACGGGAAAAGAAAGAGGTGATAGGTTAGGAGGAGAGCCTTAGCCCATGGGAAGAACGTAAGGATTGAGTAGGGAGGGTATTTGCTTATGAGGCAGACTTGTATGGAGGAGCAGTGTTATGCAGGGCCTTCTATGTTAGTACCAGGATTTTACCTATTCAAGAAAATAAACTACTGTATTTGCTCGATCATCAAGATCCAAAAGGAAAGGCCTGAATTTAAAACAATCCTATTGGGGGGGACTCAAAGCCACTGTTTTTGCTATAGTTGCTCTCATTCACTTTCTCTAATGCTCTCACACACTCTGTCTCCCTACCTTCTCTGACCACTGCTTCTGTGTCCCTATCTTCTTTTCCACAGCTCTGCCTTTTCTCTTCCCTCTTCTTGTTCTTTCTTTGTCCGCTTATCCATGGTATCAGCTCCGTTATCCATTTACCTGGATATGGACATGAGCCTCCCCACACACCCTGTCCCCTGATCGGAGATGGATAACTGAGCTGATACTGGGAAGAAACAGACTAAGAAAGAAGACAGAAGAACAAGAAAAGGCAAGAGAAGAAGCAAAGCTGAGGGTGAGTGACAGGCCCCTAGGCTTAGTCAGCTGTGCACTGGTGCCACGGATCCGAGGTCTGAATATTTATTTATTGATGCTAAATCTGTTTTGTTTTGGGGTTTTAGTTTCCACTATTATCTATAGTCATCGTCACAGTGTTAAAAAAAAACAAAATAGTTAAACTATTTTCAGTGCTCTCAAGAGTTAAACCAAAGTTTGTGAGTGCCCTGGGAGAGTGTATTTGTCTGTGGCATCAGTGTGTGAATTTGTGTTTTCTCTGGATGTGGATACATACTATGTACATCTGCTTTTTAACGATAGTCTTTAATAGTTTTGGAGAAGTAAAAACAGTCCGGAACTAGACTGAGATGATTAGACTGATACCTATGACAAGCCCTCCAAAATATCAAAACGTATAACCCATATCACAGGTGTTAATAGTTTTGATGCAGGTGTATATCGTAAATGTTAAACTTTACAAAAGTTTACTTCCATTTATACAGAAAGGAATGGTAATGCCCATGCAATGACACATGGATCACAAGCTCCAAAAAATGATTGTCAAAATAGATAAGCTTAAGACACTGGTGCATTGTTACATGTCTAGCTAAAACTCGTTTTATAGTCCTATAATACAACTATTGTGATTTTCCATGTTGTGTACTGCTTGCCCATAGGTACATGCTAAGCACTACACAGCCCTTTTTTCTTTTTTTTTCTTGTGTGACTCTGCTTTCTTAATAAGCTCTGGAGTTAAAAGTATTTATATTTGTACAGGAGAAAATGAAGATGAGAAACTTAACGAAGTAATGCTGGAAGCGTGGGAATTTAATAAAGACTGTAAATTATTGAGAGACACCTTGCAGAGTTTCAGCTGGAATGGTAAGACGTGGATTTAATGGGAATTTCTTGCTGTTCAATGGCGTACAAAAAAAAGAAGCACTGAAACCTAATATTTCTCTCCCTCTTAGGTCGAGGATTTACTGATAAAGTTGATCGTCTCAAACTTGCAGAAATTGTGAAGCAAATTATTGAAGAACAAACAAACTGTCAAGAGGATTCTCAGTAGCTAAAGTGGCTTCGCCCCCCCCTTGTTGTTTTATTTCTTTCTTTTTTTTAACACAGGAAAAATCTTACAGCGTCTGAGACTGTAAAATAATTTTATGTAAATTAGTTATCAATGAATTTCCACATCGCTTGAACATACAGTATAAATGTAGATAGAAATTCTAGTTAAAAAAAAGATCATTGGTACTGTAATTTATTTAAGAAAAAAAATTTAAAGAGGAGATTTTTTTTTATATTACTGTACTGTTAATATGTACAACCCTGGCAGGGAATACTCCGTCGTTTATTGTATTGTAGCGGTCTACAAAGGATTTGGCCCTCTTTCTGTTTTTGCCCGTACATAGCCACATGTCCACAGGCATGAGCTGGATAGCGCTTTCACTGACAGCAGGAGCTGCGGTACATGGCAAAGCACTCTGCGGCAGAATCAGCTGGCAGTCAAAGAATTAAAATAACTTGAAAATAGGCTTTGTGGAATGTAACTGATTGGTTACACTGGCAACCGGCTTCCTCAGGAATACTTGAAAAGAGCACACGCCTTTGACCTTGTTCACCAGCTGCTCTGATTTCGTGCCAGTATAATTCGAAAAGAAATAAGACTCTGGATATTATTTATTACCAAGCCCATTTCTTTTATACTTTTTTTCCCCTGTTTTACAAGGACAGAATATTCCATGAAAAAAAAAAGAAAACTTAACCCTGGAACTAGGAATGTTGCTGTTGACATTTTTAACCACTAGATGTCGCTCTTAACCTCACATCTACAACAATGTATTGCAGGCCTTTCCAAACTGTAAAGGTGTTTTGTTTTAACCATTTTGGGGTTTAATGTTTTCCATTCTGCTGCACAATTCTTAGCTTTAACAGACTTTTTTTTATTGGCACATTCGAGTTTTCTATTTTAACATACTTTTCCTTACTATAAATATGCATCTGTGGCATTACTGATAGTGTGCCTGAGCAAGCAGTCCGTTACTGCAGACTAAAGTGCCATCTCTGGGGTTTTCTACTAACAAACTAGTACTAGGTAACATCCGTGCGTTGTGATTCAATGTCCTGTGGTGCACTTCGGGAATCCCCTAATCTTTTTGCAGGAATGGTTTGGTCCACACCAACTTGCGTTGTCCATTGCTGTGGGAAGCTAAGCCGTGAGGAGCAGTAAACACATTCCAGCATTTCAGTTACTATTTCCTTCTTTGCCGATATTTCAGAGCCTTCTTACAAGGAATGAGTTAATATCTGCTGCTGTTGTAACATTTCTAAGTGGTTTCCAATGGCAATCTGTGAATACTTCTGGAAACACAAAAAGTAAAGTGCTCATTATGACGCGTGTGTATGTGTGCGTGCTTGTGTGTATGTAACGAAAGGTTACAAATGGTCCTTCCAAGATACGTTACCCAAAAAGGAAATGCATTTTACGTTAACGTTTAGGTGTTTGGTGGCTAGAGATGCAGCAGTTGTTAAAAATGCCTTTTTTTACCCACGTGAAGGAGGGATTAAAACTGAATGATACTTTAGAATATTATGCAAAATATTGGCTTTTTTTTTATCAGGACAGCAAAACATGTTGAATCATATAAGTTAGTGTCTTTACTACCAGATCCTTATTCTTGTGGCATTCTAACCCTATGATAACGGCCATGGCTCCTTTAAATAAGTAAGTTAATGAACCAAATGCATTATGCTGCTTTGTAATGCGTGTGGGTTATTACCCCCTCGTGCACTAGATTAAAATCTACCCTAAAGTGGTACATAGGACAGTTGGAGTGATGGCGTCTTGTTGCCCCATGGTTAGACAGTTGGGAAGGGAAAGGCCCAGTTGGTAAATTACCGTTAACCCTTTCATTATCAGTACTGCCGAGTGGCACACTGCATAAATGTTATTGGATGACACACTATATGCCTTATCTAGCCAATGTACAACTCTTTTCTCAAACCTTGAGAAAATACAGAATCCCTGCTTTGTCATGGTTAATGGGAGGTATAAGGCACTCTTTCCCTATTCAGTGGAGTTTGCGGTGACCACAGATTGTTTGTACAAAACACTAAAGCAGAGCATATGTCACAGTGCTTATAATGTCCCCAGATCTCCGTATTAATACATGACTTCGCTGGTCCTAGCACAGGCCTGCAGTGTATGTTATTACGCTACATCCCAGTTTGTATAGTGCATGCAGTCATGTCGTTCTTCCTGTGCATGCAGGGTCTGAATCAGGATGCTGCATTTAAATTGAGAACGTTTGAAGCCTTTTGGGAACACATTCCTTGTTCTCAGTTATTCTTTTTCTGTATGTCTGCAAAGAATTTATTATGGGAATTATTCAGACTATATTTTTTTCCTTGGCAGCTTTGTTTCTTGGAATAAAGGAAAGCGTGCACCCATCGAGGTGGCGGCCTGAGCCTGCACCCACAATTGGGGAAAACAGGGGTACTTCCGTGTAAACTGGTACTTAGATGCTACTGCGCCTTGTAACAAATTGCACATTTTTCAATATTATTTATTATCGAAGTTCATGCTAATTGTTCTATTGTTTACTCAGCCCATTCGTGAAATATGAAGTGGCTTTGTACAGAGAGGGACTGAACTTGGTGGCTTTGCTTCACATATCCAAGATCACTACAATACTACACAGCCTATGAATTATCTCTAGACTTGACTCTTATATCAGTAAATGTGAATGAAATGTATGGGTAATATCACACCTATATCTTGCAAGAGGGTCCAAAAACACTACGAAGCAGGAAACGGGTGAATCTGTGGTAACTCTTTGTAGATCATGATAGCATTCGTGGTTAAGTAAGCGGTTGCTGACAGATCTCCAATGTCTATCAAACTACAGCTTCCATGATTCTCGGGCTACATTTGGCTAGGCATGGGTTGGCCACGGATCTGGGACAGTTGTAGTTCGGCAGCTGTAAACCACTTTGTTACAGGCTGCCCACCGTTTGTTCCCCAGCGGACTAACAGGACAATTTATTACAGGAATGGTTAACTAATAGCTATAGCTGGTTCTTGCCTTTATTGTATTCTGTAATACAGAGTCAGCTCTCCAGGTGAAATAGGGTGACAGTACCTTTTGTAACCCTCGGCTTGTCTAAAAACTACGGCCCCTTTAATATTCTAATTTATTGTGTTGCATAACTCTGGCCAAGTATTCTACTGGTCTTCACTGACCATTAACATTTTTGTTGAAGTAGACTACTTCTTCAGGAATGCATTGTCCTGTCATACAAGGAAGATCCAATTTAGTATTGCTTGTCTGAACCTTCCAATGTTTTCATTCGCTAATATGGACTTTGTAGCAGAGATGTACTTTCAATTCATATTCTTCATTGGGCGTCATAAATGACCAGCCCCATGAGCTTCTCCTCTAAGAAGAACTTAGCTGGCCATTTATAATGCATAGTTAAATAGGTGAGTTGCTCTTCTTCAAGGTGTGTGAATCCTTCATTCACACAAAGCTAAACCATCATTAATTCATCAAAGCTAAACCATCTCTCTATCACTAAGAACAGAAAAGGCGTAGAGTGATGCCACCCTTTCCAACGTATCCACACATTTCCCACCATCTTGATGTCATATCAGCATTCATTCGCTGACCTTCTGTTGTGCAGCAGATTCCAACGGGATGATCAATGCTAGCTTAGGATCAGGAATTAAAAGTATTCAGTAAAGGTGGTTGTATATTTGACACTTTTATTTTAAAATGTAATTGTTTGGTCTTAGTGATCCTAATTTATTAAGTGTTAATGAATGAATAAACTGTATAGAATGTTTGTTTTTTTGCTGGTAACTAAAGGTCAAATGTTAGACGCTAGCTTCAGGCAACTAAACTAATGGATTACTCACCCCTCAGGTGTGAAAAACTAAAGTCACATTTACACCATGCCTGTAGGCAATTCCACATCGTTACTTTTTTCTTTAACTAAAATGCTTTTACCTTGGTCATAAATTCCAGATTCTCTGTTGTAGTTAACGGTGCCAGCATGACTTATTTTGTTTTAAAGACCGAAGGAAATGCATCAAAGCTTACAGATCTGTCCGTGTCTTACAATGTTATATCGTCACATGATTGCTTGGCAGGCTTGTTTTAATTGCAGTTAAAAATATAGGTGACTCCAGTTTACATAGATCTGTATAAGAAAATGTAGATTCCCACAATTTTACTGTGGGAACAGTCACACAGCGTACCCGATGCTAAGGGCGGTCTGGCCAATACAGTACAGGAGGGACACTAAAAAATCCCTTCAATCAGATGATTGTTAGCAGAAACGGGACATGTTTTGTGATGTCAACTAGTGAGCAGATCTAATGATTTCCATTGCCCGCGTTTTGCTGTTGGGTATAATCTGTACATATATTACAGGACAAGGTGCTTTAATTACCTAAAGAAGGGTATATGCACATACTATCTGTGAATAGGCAATGCTTCCCATAAATATAACACTGGAACATGTTGGTAGAATCTGTGAAACAAGATAAAATCATGAAGATATACATTCCTGCTATTTATTCTCACAATAACTTGGAGTAATTTTGCTTTATCGTTTGACCTCTAGTGACCATTAGGAACTCTGCTAAATACTGTGTGTCCAAGAGCCTTTCTATTGAAGTTAGGTTTTTGGGGAGGTATGTTGCGTTGAAGTGGGTTTATGGTTTTTTTTTTTTGCTCTATGCTTGCTCTTTTACTTTCATGTTTAATGTGCTAAACACTTTTTTTAATTTAATATTCAATGTTTCCTGTTAGGAGTCCTGAACCTTTTCTTCTGACCAGTATTATGTAATGTAAATATGCATCAGTGTATATAAAATGATTTTACTTAACTCATCTTGTCTGTAACTTTTATTAATCATTTTATGTTCTTGCATATTTGATATTGTAATATGTCATTTTATAGTGTTCTCATCCAAGCCCGTGTTAGAAACTTTGTGGCACATGAAGAGGAAAGAGAGAGATAAATATATTTCAGGAGAAGAAATCTTAGTAGAAGAGGTCATAGTCTTAAACTGTAGGGTCTTAGATGTGAGTTAACTTTACTTCACTGATATAATGGTAATAGCAATGGAGTAGCATCTAAGCAGAAGTAGGAAAGTACTTTAGGTATAAATGAGATGGGTGTAAGGCTATTGAAACAAAACAAACGTTCAAGTGAGGTTTTAAGTCTTTAGAGCAGGAAAATTCTATGTTTAAGTTCATAGACCACAAGGAAATTCAAGGTTTATCAAGTTGGGAGCCTTGTCAGGGACACTGGACTCTGGACTCAATTGAAATCTATAAGCAGGTAGCAAGCTGGTATTCTGCCTATGGGCATAACTGACTGGTATATTCATAAGTTGGCTTTGGCCTACTCCAGAGCTACTAGACATGTTACCATCAAAGAAGGGCAGGTAACATTAAACACTGGTGGCAAGCCCAAACAAGTGACCTTTAATACAGTAAGACAAACGTATTTGGTAGGCAACAAGCTCAATGCACACAAACCCATTTTTGGCCAGCACATACCTGCTAAAAGGAAAATGCAAATAAAAACTAGATTTTCAATATAGAAAAGATCCAGTCATGGTGTAAATGCTGAATAAAGTTACTGATTCTACCCACCCCAGTGGCTACATGTGGAATTGCAAATTACATACTCAACAGATGTTTTCTGGTAGTGGCTCCGGATGTTCAGATCAGAGCAGCCCAGACCGGCATCCTTGCAACCCCTGCCTTGGTTCCATTAAATATTAATATTATTCTATCTTCTGGCTTTCTACCTTTTGGTAAATGTTTGTTCTGTATTTACAAGAAAATGCCTTTCTGCACAGAATGTGAATCACGGTTTATACATTTTGCCCCATATGCAAATTGATCGTTTGAGTGTTTTTCCTATCTCTAAGCTGGTTGTTGCCAGGAATCCAAGGTAAAAACTTGTTGCTATTTGTGCTTGGCACCAGGATGCTGCTATTTTACAGAATATGCTTCATATAAATACCAAAAAATATTTTTACAAATTTGAATCATGGGTTCACAAGCAGATTTCTTTTGCTGAAGTTTTCTAAATCACTTTGCAAATAAGCTTCTGATGCATGGTCTCTATCAAATGGCCATAATCTAATTATAATGAAGTTACCTAAATATCATGTATAATTGTTTTCTTGTAAATTTGTGATGGTCTGTTGCTGAATTATAAGAGGCTGGAACCAAAGATCAGTTACAGTAAAAACCACGGTGCATTGAAGTTATCACTAATTGTATTCCTCCGATTGTTCTTATATTTTGCTTTTCGAACCCCGGCACATTCTGTAGTGCTATTACAATGAGGGGAGAAACCAAAATGAACAATAACGTTAAAATGAACTCTGCGTAAAGGGTCATGTACTTAAACTTAGAGCCACTGGAGGTTGAGGGACTACTTGGGGCAATTACTTGGGTAATTGTATCAAAGGTCATGTGGCAAGTTCAGCCACTTTCAAAAAAGTTTGAATGCGTTTCCAAAACAAACATTGAATATAAATTGTCTGATGCCATCATTTTGCCCTTAGGTATTTGAGGCTTTCAAGAGCCATTTGGGAAGGATAGGATGAGGGATTTTAACCCCTTAAGGACAATGGGGTTGTCCTTAAACCCATGAAAAACAATGCATTGCGTGCCCTTAAGGACAATGGGGTTGTCCTTAAATCCATGAAAAACAATGCATTGCGTGCCCGTACGGCTTTGTCATGAAGGGTTAAGGAACAATGAAATGCTGCTCCATGTAATTACCCCATTTCTTGCAGGTTGGTACTGTGTGGGTCATTGTGCCATATGATAGTGGCTGACAGGGCTCAATCATGTGCCCTATTGCTAAGTGACAATGTATGTTGAGTGCATGCAAACACTTGCTTCTAGTGAATGTCTGCCTAGCATTAAACATGGGGCCCTGGAGCTGTTGTTCAGGATTTGAACGTTGGCAGCCATTGCGATTAATCAAGAGCGAGCACAAAGTGGTAGGAATATGGTCCATCCAATAAATATGCGGTGTAAAGGGGAAGAAGTAAAGCAGTAAGACACTAACATGAAAGTATGGAAAGTTGTGCTCTTCTCGCATGTGCTATTACAACAGTCTAACACAAACCACTTATTTTGGTAAACTTAGAGGTATAGAGCAAGTTCTAACAATCCCCTGGATCTGTTCCTGGAATGTGTTAAGGATAGATCACCCACCTTACCCGACGAGCCGTCTCTCAGCCCTCCGTTGCAGAGCATTGTGAGATGGATGGATGAGAGCTGCAATGGAGGTCTGTGGTGCGACAGCACAGACTTACTTTTTTTTCTCCCTTGCCCAGACAGAAGAGGATCTCCCCAACCTGTCCATATTCCCACAAAATCTGAACAATGCACACAATTAACACCTCTTAGTGTCGGCAGGCTATACAGTTTTGTACTGGAGCCGTCGCCATGTGATATTGTGGTGATAAGTGAAATACCTAGTCCTTTTACATAAGGATGTCTACTCTCTAAACATGGAGTTTGCATATGTGTCAGCGTTTCAACCTTATATCACTGTGCATTATGTCGGCGAGTGAGCTGCCGCCTGCATAATGCATAGGTATATTAATGCAAATACTTTAATATAGTTAAATTGGGAACATTTCTTGAAACAGCGCCAACTCAGCCCTTTTTAAAAGAAGACACGAGCAGACCTTTGACTAATGCATACGGAAGACACGGAATTGCCCTGAAAACTCACTTGGCGAATATACCCCAGGCAGTAATTGTTACCAGCATACAGGTAGTAAATAAGTGTTGCATAAGCTCTTCAGTTTGACATATCTGTTGACTGTAGTAATGACACAAAAGTGAACACACAGAAAGTAAACAAAATCGTTTTGTGTTTTCCGCATTTTTTCAATAATAATAATAATTAAAAAAAAGGACTCACTCCGTAACATAGCTTTTCAGCTTTGCTTTGGTATGTAAAGTGTGTGCTATGGGTGTCTTCTGGGACACATACCTACTTTTGAAGTCCTTGTCATCTGAAGTTCGTCGTACAACATAAAAAATGGGCCTCAGCAGTGATTTCCCAACCCATTCCAAATTCCAGAGCATTCCAGCCGAACGGCAAAGATGGGCTAACATGATGAGTCCAAGGGTAGGTAGCAGTGTGGAAAGTCTGGACACAAAATACCAAGTTCCAATCACAGCACACAGTGTTATTTACAACATGAATAAGTCATTATTTCAACAGTTTATTTTAGGGAAAATAAATACTGAGTAATGCAAACACATACATTATATAAAATTGGTCATATATTGGCACTTGGGAAAAACCAAACATGGTATTAATCATCAAAATGTTCCATACAATCAGTTCTTGGCACAGGTATGCAGTAACACAATGTATGAAACACGGCGTAAGAGGTTTGTAGCTCGTCCAGAGTCCTAAACTGCGTCGAAATTATTTTCCTCTGATTTGGAATTTTTACCTAACAGATATAAAACCTACATCAATATGAATGATTTATGTATTTCATTTTATTGTTAGGTAGGCAGTTTGCCGTGTGCCAAATAAATGGAAAACCCAATGGGTATTTTAAAATGTCTTTATGTCCTACAAAAATGAGACACCCTGAAGCATTTCCTGAAGACACCCAATAAAAATGTAATGTGAATAGCTGCACAGTGTTCATTCACTTCTTCTTGTTGAAAGTGGAGATGCCATTAGACTGAAATGTATTCGAAATCCATCATTCGGTCTGCTGACGACACATCCATATCTGTAGAATTGAGCTGCACATTTAAAGGTCCACCATATATATACAGTATATATATAAATGTGTACTGATCATCCGTGTTCCACGCCTAGTGTTCTCCTACTCGCAGGTAGCAAACACTCTATGAGTCCATGATATTGTCTTACGTCTTCTGTTGAATATCAACGCAGTTCATGACGTACTCACAAAACTGTGATGTTTTGTGGCTGTGTACAAAATGTGGACGTTTGTGTGCTAGCGTAGTGTCTCTTCTGTGAGCGTAGGAGGGGTGTCTGAGTTTCAACATCATGGAAGCTGTTCTGCTTTAAGCATCGTAGCATTTGATGAGTCCACCCGTATGCCAAGCAGTTGAGAAATCCCTGAGATATTGAAGTAAAAGCCTGTAATAATTTAAAATTGTTAGTGTGTACATTCTTGAATTATACTTCTAGAGCAATTGCGGGCATACAATGTTTATAGGTGGTGCTACTATGTTAGCTGCTACTTATTGCCCTATCTGAGTAATGTTGTCCACGTCTAAGACGCATGTCAATGGACTGGTGCTACCATATTGGCTGTTTTTTCCAGGACACATATAGACTTCCAATGTTGCTCACCAGAATTTTAGGTGCTGCCCTGCAATATGTGGTCAATATAAACTTACAGAAGGGAATCAATTACTGTAATCAGTTACATGGCCAACCCTAGGGTTTTCTAGTGCTCTAGGGAAATTATGTGCCTGGTGTCCCTTTCTGCATGCATTTTCTTGAAAATATAGGTTAGAGCATGATGCGGCATTCCCCACCAGCCCTGCACGTTTGGCAGTTGCTTAGATGTCCTACCTGCTGATCTGCAACACCAAAAGCCTATATATGCGTCCATGAAAAAGTGGCCAATGTGGTTACTTTAAGTGGGACGCATACTTGAAATACATAATGGGGACCTTCTGTGCTCTCTCCCAATCTTTCCTAGTGGACACTTTCATATTTTTTTTATTAACCCCCCTGTGTAGTTAGTTGTGGTTGGCCTGCTTGTGGACCCTCTGGAAGTCATATGTGGCCATCGGGAGTACCGTTCTAGACAAGTATATAAGCAGTGTATTGTTACCGACAGGCTAAGCAGGTATGAAAAACCGCACACATTTTATCATAGACAAACAAAGCTATCGTAGGCCACGTTTGAAGGTACAGAACAAGGGTGATCTAAACAACAGTATGACTGTTCACTTTGGGTCAGGAAATAGTTATGTCCTTTTAGTGGTATTTGATTTTAGTTAGGATGAAACCAAAGATTTAAGTCTAGGCTTCTCTGTCTCAACGTATTCACTGCTGTATGTACGAAAGACGAGACTACAGCAAGGCGCACAGAGTATTTACTGGTGTGTCTGTATACTTAACCAAATGCACTTCTAGCTTCCACCCAACAACTGAGGACAACATCTGACATGAAATCCTCAACACGCAGATCCACGAGCACAAAGTTTGTTTTTTGTATTGTGTCTGGATCTGTTTATATTGCTTAATATTGGCCAAAACCGCACATTACATAGGGAATGACTAATCCTTTCCTCTGACCAATGTAGGGAATAGATGAGAAACCGTTTCCACCCTCACAGCACAAAACATTTTATCCAGTTTGATGCTTTGGGAATGAACAACGTCCAGGGGAGGGGTGATGGTGTTGGAAGTTTATCCTGGGGAGTTTTTTTTTCCCCTTTCTCAAAACAGAACAGGCAAACAAATTTAAAGGTAACAGAATGGTACAAGATGTTTAATGTTTCCTTTTTAATTTTATATACATTGGCAAAACAATGTAATTTCATATATCCTCTTTACCGAGGTCAGACTGCAAACTTCCAGTGAATTGGTTCGGTAATAAACCCAATGGGCCTTCTCTTGCCTGGTAAGGAAGGCTTAATGTTAATGGTATAAATGCACTCTTAAAACTCCATATTTACGTACCTGAAAATAATAAAGAACTCTGTAATCTTCACTTTTTCCATCCTGATCAACCAGTTTACAAAGGGTTAATGCAACCCCTATAAAGAAAAACATAGAGAATATGGATCCTAGGCTGTAATGCTCCCATGGTACATTGAAAACTCTTTATAGACAGATTTTGAACCACACACCTTTATGGGCACCTTCTGTTATATCTGGGCATGCTGGCATGGGCTTGGACAAAAAAACCCCCAATTACGTTCGTTAAAGGGTCCCGTACGTCTAGAAAACAGTGATTACGACCGGTATGCGGACTTAATCAGAGTTTCGAATTTGCATATTTAACTGCTTGTATCATAAAAGATAAGACTGTTTGTCGGGTTCTTTCTTTGCTGATCAAATGACTTTAGCTAAAATATTAGTTCCTGTTTCTATGTTCTAAAGGTGTTGGCTGGACTGAACCTGTAAGCGACCTCTTTAGAGCTCTTTGTGGCTATATTGTTACGTACGGACGGCCTGGTTCTTAAAAGTATGTGCTTACTTCCCAGCTACTGAGCAAACACTTGGAAAGAGCTGTGACGGAATACGGGCTTTCAAAGGCATCAGCCACTTGAGCTGAGACCTGAGCTTGCCAGTACATCTACCTTGGGTGACTGGAGGATTTTAAAGGAGAACAAGGTTTCGAGTGTGCTAATGATGGGCAATCATAGGGCTTTCCAACTGTTTTTGAGTTTAACCTACCATAATATTCACTGAGTTTTGCCCAAGCCAGCTGAGGACTATGGAGTTTTCATTTATCAATAGCTGGATATGATCAACCCTTTGCCTCTTTTGTTTCTCTTCAGCGGCTATGAAAATGTCAAATGCGAGAAGGGTTGAGGATACTACTTCATAAAAACGTGGGTTTTTTGTATTTAATCTACTCCTGCCTTTTAAGTATATCAACATTCTTAGATTATTTAATTTAACATATTTCATTTAAAAAAATGCATTATTATTGTCTCTGGAGGAAAGTTTTTATTGGCAGCTTCTTTAAAGTGCGACATGGACAACTCAAACAGCAGATTAATGCTTCAGTTGTGGGTACAATTCCACAGGCACAGTCTCTACTGAAACGTATAAAGGAAGGACAACCACATCGGCCATTTTTTTCCAGGACACGTACAGATTTCACATGATACAATCAGTTCCAGATAAAGATAGGTAGGCACTCACCTGGTAATGAGCAGAAGAGGAAGATGGCCGAGTACAGCAGAAAGGCCCGTTTGGTTACTGTGATCACCGTCCGATGTTCGTCTGCTATTTTACATTTCTTTAATAAACTAACCACAAATCCCAGAAGGACCTGAAAGAGAGTTCATTTGTGAAAGGTCTTACTTTCAGGATCTTGGAGTTTGCTTGTCTTACATGAAGTACGACAGTTATTAAAGAAGTATTATTTAAATTGTATGGAAGATCCAACTTCCCTTATAACATTTGTGTTTGTTCCTCTTCCCTCCCCTGACTTCCATCTTTTCAGAATGTTTTGTGGTGAAAGTATTGTAAATTAAATACGTATTTATTCGTCTAAATGCCTTACTTAGCTGCACACACACACCTGTCAATAAGTGGACAGGGGTTTAGTCACTAAAGACAGAATTAGGGAGTTGTGTTTCGGTTCCTTCACTATATAGTATGAGGAACCAACCTCGGTGAGCTTCTGGTGCAGGAATAGCTTCCGTGGCCATAAATAATGCATAGTTAAATTATAGGGAGAAATGTGTTGTGTAGGTCATTCTAACTTTCCTGACAACTCTCAATTGCCTTTTCTCCGAGTCATCCTTCACCCCTTGAACCCTAACTCTTTTTTGGCAATTTGAGATGTTGGGAGGTAGATTTCTAACTATGTTTCTTATTTTAATTAATAAACTTTCTTACAGAATAAGAAGTGTAAAACACTTTGAGGCTGGTCTTGAACAAACATTTACCCCGAATTGCACAGTAATTAGCGCATTGGAGCAGACTAGAATTACTTACCAGTATAGAAATGACTGTGAGGAAGAATGTGGATAGAAAGACGGCTGTGATGTAGAAGTGGATGGCTTTGCAGGTGTTATTGGAATACGCATGCACATCTGATGTAACAGATGATCCTACGTTCACAACCAGGCAGCTGTCAATAACAAGAGAATGGAGACGGTCACTTCGTATTAAGTGTCTCCACGTGTACAACTTGGGACCTTGGCATCGTCCCAACAATAGGGGTCACGGAGTCAGAAACAAGCAAGCCTTAGTGCTCTAGTAAATCTGGTTGAAGTATAAGAACATTTAACAAGCAAAAACAGAATAAACATTACCTAAACTTTCTACTGAGAACCCCCTGCAATATTATCAGTTACCCCAAATCATCTTAAAATAGCTAATTCTCTAGTGGTTCCACCACTCTTGTCCCAATGGGTGTCAGCCATGGGCAGAGAAATATATCCATGACCCCACTCTCACTGCCTCCATTTATTTTTTCCTCTTATATATTGTTCATTGTATATATAGTTTCCTTTCATTTAACCCTTAACCTACCCCAAAGCCACTAGAGGGCACTGTTGCAATGGTAAGAATTCCCATGGGTACATGTTTTGCCTTTGCCATTGCCAGCGGTTGATATTTCAGTCTTCCTTAAGAGGATAAACTCTGTGCCAGACAATAAAGGTTTTGCTCTCAAAACCACAATTACAACTTCTAATGAGCTTTGTAAAGATATATAAAGAATTACCTGTGTGGATGGGTGGCATTTCCATAACATTGTTCACTATTCCCGAAATACAGAACGGGGATGATGAGAAATGCAGGCACAACACTGATGAAAAAAAGATGAGCATCAATGGGTTGCAAGGCTACATTTTATTTCTAAAGCAGATTCCATGGCCACCCAATATAGGGAGACTGACTATTAAGAATAACACTAAAATTGAGAAAATAAAAATTGACAAAAACGTGTAATAATAATAATCTACCTATTCCACATGATGTGATGAAAATCCATCTAAGTAAGAGGCAGACTATGAGATAACAGAAAGTGGATTCATTCTGAGCACCTTTGCTGCTAAATTGGGTTGCAAAAGAGAGATTTGATGGTAGATAAGAACCATTTGGCCCATCTCGTCTGCCCATTGATTCCTGCTGCTAAAATCCATTTTGGTCTTTGGTTTGAAAAAGAGTTTATTCTGGAATATCGTTCTATGGACAGGTATTCATTGTTGGTGTGAATAGGTATCTAAACAAATACTGTAAACTGTAAGGGCATGTTTGCCTCATCATGATCTGTATCATTAGAAAGCTGCTGTGCTCCAAAAATACATTATTACAGTGAGTTTGGAAAGAGAATTTTCCAATTCGGCACACTATCCTTACTTTGCATTATGAATAGCCAACCCTGGTGAACATCTCCATGAAGAAGAGCTTACCAGGCCCAGCATAATGCAACATTAATGCGAGGAGTCTTATTGTCAGCCATCTCACCTATTAATTTATACATTGTACAGGTCTCTTCTGCAGCTGCTATAGACATTTATTAAGGGATTTGCTAAATCATGTTTTACTTCGGAGAACATATTACATACAGGCTGACAAAGTATTTGCAAAGTGTAAATCTCTAGGATGAAACGTTTACCTGGAGAGTATTATGGCAATTCTTCCTATGCAGCGTTCTAGGTCTGATATCTACACACAAAAAACAAAATTAGATTAATGCATACTTTGGTGAAGGGTCCTAGTGGCTTTGGTAAAAGTGATTAGTCCTCGCAAGGATCCTTGAGGTCTGACATTACTGCAGGAGTTATTTGTGTGGCTCTAGCATGGTCTTGAAGTACATGACTCACAGTGGGAAGTATCCATAGTCTATAATATTCTCTATAAGAGGGGTTTATTCGCTAAAGCATGACACAGGAGTTGCCAAGAGAGTTTGCAGGAGACAGAGGCTTTCCTGCCGCCCAAACTACCGCTGGCTTACCACAAAAAACGGAGAATAGTAAGATTTCCAGTAACCAAACGGCTCAAGGATGAGTAGCCACTCGACTTTCGGAATTGTATAGGTTAAAGATTCCAGTGGCCAGATAATGTTTTCATGAATGGAATAAATGGGTTTTGCTGATATGTATTATATCAAAGTGATATTAGATCTACTTAAACTTATGACTAAAAACATTACACAGAAGCTGCAAGATGATAAAAGGTGTTGTCAGTAATTTAGATCAACATGCAGGAATCCCGACCTTGTGTAAATCATTCCCCAACTTTCTCTTCAAGCTACTGCAGAGCTGCCACGTGTAGTTTAATGTATAGAAAAAGGTAGACAAATAAAACATCTGTAAAACAAAGAAAAACACAAAGGTATAAAGATTAAAAATGTGTTCATTTACCTTGGTGGAACACTATTTACTATAAATTAGCGTATTTATATATATATAATGTGTGAAGTAACCATGTTCTTTTTATTGTTTTCCTTATTTCAATACACCGATCACGCATAACATTATGACCACATGCCTAACATAGTGTGGGTCCCCATTTGTCGCCAAAACAGCCCTGACCCGTCGAGCCAGATGGACTCCACTAGACCTCTAAGGTGTGCTGTGGTATCTGCACCAAGACGTTAGCAGCAGATCCTTTAAGTCCTGTAAGACCCTGACTGGTCTGCAATTTGAGCTACAGTAGCTCATCTGTTGGATTTGAGCACACAGGCCATCCTTCGCCACTCCCCCCCCACACACTTTTGCTTCCTTGGACCACCTATGATTACTGACCATTGCAGACCGGGTAGACCCCACAAGAGCAGCAGTTTTGGAGATGCGCTGACCCAGTCGTCTAGCCATTACAATTTTACCCTTGTCAAAGTCACTCAGTTCCTTACGTTTGCCCATTTTTCCTGCTTCTAACACATCAACTTTGAGGACGAAATGTCCACTTGCTGCCTAATATATCCCCCCACTGACTGGTACCATAACAAGATTATCGGTGTTATTCCCTTCACCTGTCAAATGGTGGCCAACCGTGGGTAATTCCACCTGGTTTAAACTGGCTTGGCATAATGCACAGTTAAAATGCTTAAAAGACCTTCAAGAAAACTTTGGCCATTAACTTTCCTTTATGCAAAACTTTCCTGCAGGAGAAACTCAGTGGGGTTAGAGAAAAAATAAAGTCTGTCTATGGGTCATACATTTCTTTATGAATGCCAACAGATTGGGTCTGTTGGGCATAGAAGGTAAAGTAGAAGTGAAAACATGTCCTCTTTAGTTGTACTTTACCGAGTGGGTGGCAGATAAGTGCAACAGTCCTGGCAGACATCGTCGAGGGAATTTAAACATACATGGGGCAGGCATAACACTATCCTGAATCTAAGAAGAGGCTAAGAACTCATTACGGTTTGAGTTTTTACATCAGGAAAAATGGGCAGACCAGATGGGCAGAATGGTTCTTGCCGTCAAATTCTCTCTTTCAGAGTTTATTAGTTGCCAAGAAATCAAGCAACAACATTTCATGGCAAATAAGCACGCACTGTGTGATTGCCTTCTGTTAGCAGAATAAAGAAAAGAAATGTTGTGAGACACTTTCATGTTCTTCATTAATAGACACTGTAGCCTTTTTTTAAAAGTTGAATGTAATCCCAACGCAGGGACTCGTTATCCTATTTTCCTTAGTCTTAAAAAGGTATGTCACCCACATGGAAATCCCACACCTTGTGGTCAGCACTGCCTGGTGTTTATAGAGAGAACTTCTATTAATTGGGTTAATTTCGTTCTATATTGGGTTTGTTTTACAGTGAAAAACCTTGGATTTAATTCCATATAATTTGTATCAGCCAAGATGGACATTTAATCAGCTGATGGTTCCTACTGATGAGGGCATCCGATCTGCAATATTGTGTCCTCATCTTTTTTTCTTGATTCTATTAATCCTATTTCACAAACACCTGTTCACCATTATTACTAGTAGAACACTTGTTCCATTTTCTATGCATACCAACCAATGTAGTGGCAAAAATGTCAGCATTATAAATAGTTAAAACCAACCAAAGACCATAGTAGGCGAGCATCTATAAAGAAAGGCTCTGGACAAAGTAGAGTACCAAGGTATGAGAGTGTGTATGTTTTAGTGTGAACATGTATGTGTAAGTGTGTATGTTCAGAACAGAAGCAAGGAGGGGGACGCAAGGAGCCCTCCTCTGCTTTTAGGCTTCTAGAACGTGGTGATACACTCAACTGCAGCAGATGTTGTGGGTTCTTAGTAAGGGAGGAGAATGGAGAGATATGATGGGCACAGAGAAATGGATCAGAATATGGCAATCTGCCCCCTAATAAAGCTTCACAGGGGCTGCTTCAACTTTCGACCGCTGCCTGATGCGCCCCTAAATCATTCACCCCAGGCATCTGCCTGAGATGTCTGGTCCGAAGACCACCCACGGATGTGATAGAAATATTTAAATACTTAAAGAGATTTAACAAAGAACAGGAGGGAAGTTTATTTCGAAGAAGAAAGGAAAAAACAAGAGGTCATAATCTAAAACTAGACGATCCTGACTCTAATGGAAGATTAAGGAGTCTTGCATCAGGAAAAATGGTCAGACTAGGTGGGCTGAATGCTTCTTATAATTCTCATAATAAAATGAAAAGCACATCAATCGAGTGCTAACATCTACATTCCTGCGGGGGTTTTGTCCATATATAATGTTGCTAGTACAGATTACACGCCGCCTGCCCAGATGAAATAACTGGTGCTTATTTGACACATACGCTGAGATTAAAGTGACAGCTGAAGCGATCCATAAACTAACCTGTGAGCAGTTAATGACGCGGGCAGTGTCCCAGAGCTACGTTTGGAAAGGGAGCTAACGTCAAGCCCAAAGCAAGGGAGGTGTGTTATTAACACAGAAATGTTATTATGATAGAGAATGTGTGCGATGTCCCTGCTATGCCATCACTCAAGAAGGTGTTCGCAGCTTTTACCCAAAACAAGGTCAATTTTTAAAACTACTTTTTTGCAAAAGACACAATTTTACAATTCTTTGCTGATTACCCAGTTCACCGCATGGTCACGTTATGAACTCTGCAGTGCATTTTAATAAATTCCAAATAACAAACACATAGATCTTAGATCACCAACTACTGTATGTTGCATGAAAATGCTCACATGAGCGGGAATATTAATTTAAATGAGCCAAAAACTGCCATTTTTAACTGGATTTAAAACTGCCATGTACACCTTTTTCTACATTTCATAAAATCATATAGCTATTTGCTACCTGTATACAATATTGTTATTATTTATGGTATATAGAATCCTCTAGATTTGCACCAGGAGGGGACATTCTGTATATGGAAGACTGTTGGGTTCTGGATCCCAGGCACAGTTCAGGACTTCATAGACTGCCAATTACAAACAATGCTAACACAACCCCTTTTTTATTTGTATTATTATTTTTATTATTAGGATTATCCCATTTAAAATACATGTTTAGAAATTTTGTGTTTCTCCTGTTTTAAAACAATCCTAGCTTTTACATATTATTTTACATAATATTTTTATCCGGCTGTACTTTAGTCATGCGTAAATGTATTAGCTCTGTTAATTTAGCCACAGGTTCCAGACAAGCATTCAAACTCATTATTATACATTATTATGGTAAATTACAGAATGGCTCAGTCTTAAACAACCTGATGGACTGACGAAAGTTTCTGGACCATAAGCTCAGTGTGGGGACTGCTTACAATGGTGAAAAAAAATAGGTTTATCAGAACACAATGAAATTACCCAAGTTTTGTTCAATGCTAAACGACATCACTGTATGCAGGGGGTCTTTGAGCAAAAGTAGTAGACCTAAGTTTTCCCCATAGGTACAGACCACCTCGTTAACGGTCTGTATACCTCCTGCTGCTTGATACCATCATATAATGTCATATCCCAACGCTCTCCAACTACCGGTGGTACGCAGGACTATGGCACCTGTTGATAGGACCCAAGGGATAGCTGATGCGGGCCCTATGGTAAGCCTGGAAGTTGCCTCTTTTGCCCTGCATTAATAATAGCCTTGAATGTACATAGCACCATATTTCATGTTCATGGGTCTTCCCCATTAACCATTATATTTGCCCCTTGTTAAACTCAAAACAATTCCCTCCATGATAGTGACCAGCTGCGCCCTTTGGCCGTTGAAAGTCCAGTTTCTCCCTGAAATACTCTTAAGCCTAAAGATAAGTTAAAGGATATTTGAAATGCGTAGAATGGGCCCCTGACGAAGCCGCTGAGATGCATTCCGTCCACTGATGATTTTAACTCGAACGGGACCTCAGAAGGGGAGACTCTTTAGATTATTAATTATTTAGAAAATAATTTAGAGAGGACTCTATAGTGGTTTGGAATAGTCCAGTGAAGGCTTAATATTGCATGAGAGTCTCATTGGGTTAAAATGCAGGGCAGGCCCACTGATTCAGCTCCTTGTAACCAATATAGCCATGAAAAATTATTAGGGTATTCCCTAAACTTGGGGTACTTTGACGTAGTGGCGGGCTAAACAACATATGGCCATACAGTGTGACGGAATCTCCAATATTTATACCTTAGATGGGTGTTTCTTGAATGGTATTCGCTGGGTATGCGCTGAATTCTTGCTTTGTTTTATGTACTTATTGGTCATTATTATTCTAGCAGCAACCCCAGAATGTGTATGTCTTTAATGTTTTTTAGGTTGTTTTATTTTTTATTTTTCCACAAAATACAGTACAGTCCTTTCCCAGCTCATTTGCCTTGCTGTAACTGTATACAAAATACATCATACCTGTCCCTGCATTTCTTTTAACAAATCAGGTCATTTTATTGCCATATTTATGTACGTTATCATCTCACTTGGGTACATAAGATCCACTCACCTGCCCCACAGACTGCAGATTGTAACAGGCCACATTCTTACTGCAGACTGATCTTCTGTACAAAACTGCCCCTAGGAGCCAGCAGAGGGCCAAGAGCAAGTCGGACACACTGAGATAGAAAAGTGGCCGAACCTGATGGGAAAACAGAGAGGTTTTTTTTATTATTATTTATAAGGTATATCTGGTACTACTGTACAATAAAAGTGGGTTACAAGGTGGTATACAGACAATATAATCACAAATAAACACTAAGCAGGGGTCTGATTTTATCTTACAGAATGTGGGGTTGTACTGTTCTTATCGGGGTCCTTGGAAGAGTTAAAAATAAATGTATATAGGATAAGAGGAAATTGTTGCTAGTAGTTTTGAATTTGCTGTGCCAGTCCTGTCAAACTCCTTTACCGTGCCATCAAATTCCCCGTTTTGTTTATGTGGCATTTAAGTAACTTGAATTTGGCCCAATGCCTGTGAAAACTTAGACCAGCTGACATCACAGATCAGCCGCCCAAATACTGCGGGCAAAACCAAAGGTGACATCACATCTGCATACATTGGGAGCTCTCCCAATCCCCGTCCACTTCCTTGTTAAAATAGTGTGTCCTGCAACATCGACGGAACTGCCCACCGACATTAACGGGAATTCCTTCCCTAACAGGTTTGTTTAAGTGGTGTACAACACAAGATCTCAACCCATATAGCATGGAGAAAAGAGGGGGGGATATTTCAGACACATTTCCGAAGTTGCTCTTTCAAAGTAGAAGATATACTAGGAAAAGGGGTTAGAGAGTCAAGGGCTTACGTGCCGTGTATTTCTACCAGGTATGGTAGTAGATAAGTAATATATTCTTACGGCAGAGGTGGCAGACAAGATTAGCACAAAAAAAAAAGAGTTCAGACATGAAATCATATGTTTTTGTTTTCAGAAAAGACTTAGCGGAAATGATTTTTTTCCTGGAAAGAAAGAAAAAAAGAGCCTGAATGTTTGTTTAACCTAAAAATAACATAGAGACAGCTTGCTCTACAGATTTGAAGGTGAAGGTGTGAAGGTAAAGCCATGTTTATGTTTTCTAGCAATGCTAAAAGAACACTCTGACTCCTCCCTTACGAAAAATTACTGCAGTTTTTTTCTGAAGTAATACTGCAGTTTTTCTGGACATGAAAAAACTGCAATACTGCACTTTTACTGCAGTATTACTGCACTTTTACTGCATTTGTACTTCACTGTACTGCAGTTTTACTGCAGTTATTTTTTAAGGAAGTACAAATGCAATAAAGCTGCAGTACACTGAAGTACAACTGTAGGTTTGCAATATAAAAAAAACTGCAGTATTACTTCAGAAAAAACTGCAGTAATTTTTCGTGAGGGCTGGTCTGACACTCTGATCCGCCTGTGGTAAGCATGAAATCGGCACAACATTTATCACCCACCCGGACTCTGACTAATGGAAGAACAAGTTTTATTAGCATTAGAATCAGCAAACAACAACAATGGCAACCTCCAGGTCTACAGGTAAATCGGGTCTATCGGACGAAGAGCTAAAACTAGGTTTTTTCAGTGCTAACATTACTGTAGACAGCAATACTTTATTCTCAAGGGAAAAATATTTATTTCATTTCCGTTATACGTTTTCTGCCTGTTTTAGTATGTACATAATTGAAAAGGCAGAAAGGACAAAATGGCTGCCTGCAAATCCTGCAGGAAAGGACAAAATGGCTGCCTAACGGAAAGGACCAATATTTACAACCGATCGTGATACACATCAGAGAGGATGAATGAACACACTTGATATGTTTGTCCATCATTTATCAGAGTCCGATAAAGCTCTTACCTCTGGAGATCTCACTGCACTATGAAACACAGCGTAACCAATGATTGATCCAGAACCTAAAACACTGGGATGAGGAACACTGTAAGTATATCATCATAAAGTAAAACCTAAAGAACAATTTAATACTATTTACCCATTAATACATACTGAAAGTTGCTGATTAATACATTTCAGATTTGTACGTACTAACATCGCAGCTGCCTCTCTTGCCTAAGGGAATTTATGTCCCTATGCATTATTCTACACTTTTATTCTTTCTTCTGACAGTTTGATCACATAAAAACAAGATTCACTTCTGAGAAGATTCAGAGCATTCTAGGAATACTAGGAATGAGGTTTCTACTAATCAGCCCTTGCTAACGGGAGATGACAACTGAGACAAAAAGAAAACCATGTAATAGAGGTTTAACTGCTTTCTTTTCTTTCCAAGCTACTTATTACAGTGATACAGAGAGTTTGACAAACATGCCCAAGAGCTATTTTTCAAAGTTTTCAGAAACCTTACTCTTTTTCGGGTTTATTGTCAACTTCAATGACATCTCCAAGAAACCGTACCATCACGATATGTGACAGCCACATTTTTACGTGATGAATGTTTTAGATATCTCCAAAACAACCATGATGGGTATTGCTAATCATGAATGTTCAGTAAACACAATTAGTTCACCACAATATAGCCATGTGGTCTCTGACATTCCTGTGAGCTGTATTTGACAATAATCGCAATGACTTGTTTACATACGTGTGAATATGTCTATGTATTTCATTATAGTAGACTAAGCTAGAATAATTTAATAACTGATAAACAATATCAGATATTCCAGAATAAAAATATTGAATATGAATCAATGGAAGAGGTTCAGTCCAATGGCCAGTACAACATTACTGTACCTACTATGATATAATGCCATGATATTGCATTCAGCAACTTTAGTGTTTATATATAAAATAGACTTAAGCTAATGGACACAAGAAAAAACCAATTTGGACAATCTTTTCTTTTCGTTTTGGTGTATTCATTTTAGACAACCAATTTAGTTTCCTGCCCTTTCGGTTTGGACGAAATTCCAACTGGTTACCAGGTATGAACCACGTGAGACCAATGTCATGGAGACCAAGATTGTGAATAGTTTAAGGGAGAAAAGGGTGGTCCTCAGTGTCAAAAGTGGTAGAAAGATCCAGTTGGAGTAGCATAAAGTAGAAGTATGCTGTGTATAAAAAGAGAATTTCCAAGCCAAGGGGCTCAAAATAGTGTCTACTGGGATGTTCAAGTCTCCAAGAATGAGAGAGGAGACATTAGAGGAGAGGAAGTGGGGAAACCATGAGGAAAAGTAGTCAAGAAAGATATTAGCAGGACCAAGGGGACTGTATACAAAAGCAATGTGTTTAGAGATGGGAGTAAATAGCTGGATAGCATGGACCTCAAATTAGTAAAAAGTCATGGAGCCGAGGGAATAGATGGAAAGGGGTGTGTTGGGGAGTGTAGGAGGTCTGGGAGTGTGAGTGAGGTGAAGACCACCATAGCAGCAGGAGAGGCAGTGTTACCTGAGGTTAGCCTGATTTCAGTTAGAGTGAGAAGATATTGGGAACTAGAGATGAGGTAGTAGTATATGGCTGTTAGTTTGCTACACACAGAACGTGCATTCCAGAGAGCAGAGGTAAAAGGAGGGCAAGAGGAGTCCCAGGGTGTGTGGATAAGATTATTGAGGTTTCTGAAGCCTTGCATGGCCCAGGATTTGGGGGGAAAGGTAGTGAGAGAAGGCGGGAATAGGACTTGTGGGAGCAGAGAGATTGTTGAGTGGGGGAGAGAGAGTTGGTGAAGGTGAGAAGAAAGTAATGAGGGAACAATAAAAATATAATGTGGTGGTGCTGGTGGCTGAAGAGACAAAAAATTATATTGACAATAGAGGAAATTAAGAAAAACAACAAGACAATTGCGAAAATGGTATTTGGAAAATGATGGTGAAATGGTAGTGGAGAATAACAGGAGTGGAGCAAATACAATAAACCAGTTTGACAGCCGTTCCTCTTTGTCCTTCCTTGTCAGACTCCACGGTAAACTCCTAATTAGTGGCACACAGATAGAAACTGGCACATAGAGGGAAAGTGGCCTGTGCCTCCAAAGTCAGTTCTGAGATAGGGAAGGCTGCTTGTTACTGACTGATGAATTACCCCGCAATAAAATCACAGACACATGGGGAGAGTGGATGATAGCTAACAGGGAACTAATAATGTAATACAGACAAATCAGGACAAACAAATGGATGATACTGATACTAAAAAGCTAAATTCCTAATTAATTAATTGAGAAAGAAAGTCAGCAATGATGCAGATTACAAACAACCCCTGGCCTGTTCCTAAATCACTGACAAAGATAGATGAAAATGTTTTTTTTACATTTTGCATTTCTTTATATGATTAACTATACAATATATACCTTAGAATTGCAGTGACAACCTGTATCCATTTGATTTCACTATAAACCTGGAAACGGAAAAAAATAAAAATTACCGATAAAATACATTGTATATAAAAATCATATAACTGTTTTAATAATACATTCTAGCGTTGTACAGTAGGGCAATTGCCCTATGGCAAGGGAGGGCTGGCTCCTTCTTTCCAGGGCGGACAGGCCCTTTCTGAACAATAATGGACTGGCCCGTCCCTGTCATATGGGCTACGCTTAACATTCTGCTTTACATTCTGCTTTACATTCTGCTTTTTTTGTGTATTTTACTTGTAGTTCAACACAAAGGTGCCTAGAGTAATAAGGATTTTATTCGGCCTTTACAACCTGTCTAGATCCTTTCTGCATCTGTACAATGGGACCCCCATGTCATGAACCATTCTTCCTGTGACTTTATGTTGCATCCCAAATACTATTTTTTGGGGCCATGGACTAACTTTTACGGTATTTAAAGCAAAAGTTATTTTTCAAATACAATTATCCTATAGGCTTCAAAGCTATCCAGGAAATATATCAAGAACAAATCATAACCAGGGACTGAAGTTTTGATAAAAGAACAGTCACCTGAAAACAGGGGCATTTATTCATCCTAAGGGGTTAACAACTACCATTGAAACCAACATATCCTTGCCTAATGTGAACGAATGCAGGCTAGTAAAATGAATTAGCTTCCACGTCTCGATTTCTTCTGCTATGATCTACACTCAATGCAATAGCACCAAGACTATTTGTCCCAAATCATTGGTGACCCTCTTTGTCTCAGCACATTCTTTCTTCCATTCCTGCCCATCTCCTTTTGCATCTACTACCCAATGCCTCCACAAGTTCCTGACATCTCCAATGTTAAGCCACTTCCTTCTCTCTGCACGGTATATCTGAAATGCCTTCAACTTTTACCTCCACTAACTTCATGCAAGACCTGGGAAAAGAAAATGGCCCTGGCTCTTTAAGCCCATCAGCTGAATACATGTAGCTGTTTACAGTCCTGCAGCTGCATGTATCCAGACTGAGTCCACACATGAAAGCAACAGTGAAGCTAAGTGGCCCAGGTCATTCGGCACTGGCCCACCAGGCATTTGGAAGCTGGGTCCTGATACACTCCCCACCAATGTTCCCTCTAATTTTTCTTGGGTGATGTGCGCAGAAAATTTCTGTCGTGCAAAAATTTTCCCAGAGCCAAAATTTTGTGCGCACAATACGCTTCTACAGTCCATATAAAGCGAAGTTG
>VKOC01017467.1:0-13492 GCA_009364415.1 Spea multiplicata | reverse complement strand
ATTGAAGCACAGCATTGACTGATATTTAGTCCCCGCAAGCTTGTGGGGACTAATATTAACCCCTGCAATGCTGCAATGGGGGTCATACACAACCACAGCATTGAAGGGGTTAATTGAGGAAGAGGGGGGTAGGGGTTAACTGAGGAAGGGAGGGGGTGGGGAGGGCTGTTCACACTCATGTGGAGACCAAAAAACCCTGTCTCCCTGTCCCTGAAGCTGGCTCTGGCAGCTGGGACACAATCTCCAATAGACTGGAGGTTGTAGGGGAGGAGTCTCTTTGATCAGTCCTACAGGACTTCTGGGGGCTCGTTTTTGCTGTTGCTGGTCTGCCTGGGCTTCCAGACAGACCACCAGCAGCAGTGCCCCCTACAAAACGGGAATTAACCCCTTCAATGCCACAATAGCGGCATTGAAGGGGTTAACGCTGCAGTGACGCTCTCATGGAGCGATCAGGCAGCAGGGGGGTGTTGGGTCAGGTCCCCACACTTGTGTGGGGACCCATTCAACACCCCCCCTCCCTGAAGCTGCCTGTGGCAGCTGAAACCACGATTGTAGATTTTTCTGCAATCGCGGTTTCTGCCTACAAAATCACTCCGTGGGAGTGATCGTAGGCTTGGGGGAGGGCTTAGACAGGCTGTGCTGGTCTGCCCAGACTCCTGGGCAGACAGCAGCAGCAGCGCCCCCACGATCACTACGGTTGTGGTGATGTGGGGGGCGATTTTTGGAGGAGACGTACCTGGTACGTCCCGGTCTACCGGTGACTGGTAACCAGGAAGTACCAGGTACGTCCCGGACCTGAAGGGGTTAAGACTTAAATTTCATAACTGTGTTAACCTTTATTATATCTACAGATTGTTATTTCTGCTACAAAACAATTGTGTTTTTGAGTTATTTTCGGGTCTAAATATAATTATATAACATTTTGGAATAAATATACATCCTAGAAGTCCTGCACTTGAAGCGAGTATGGCAAAAATCTCCACGGCCACCATGTTCTTCCCTTTGGTGCTCAGATAGGCCGGGATCATCGCAATCCAAACGCTGCAGAACACCAGCATGCTGAAGGTGATGTACTTGGCCTCATTAAAACTGTCCGGTAATGTCCTGGCTAAAAAAGCTATAATAAAACTAACGGCTGCCAGAAGCCCCATATAACCCAGGACCCAGTAGAATGCAATAACCGAGCCCTCATTACACTGAACGATGATCTTTCCCTGATAAGAGTGCATGTCCAGCTCCTGAAACGGGGGGGAAATGGACAACCAAAAAATAATAATTATAACTTGGACAGATGAGCCAAACAAGACAACAGAACCAGACAGTTTGATTCCAAGACATTTTCTCCAGACACTGCCAGGTTTAGTGGCTTTAAAAGCAACAAAAATCATGATAGTCTTGGCCAGCACAGAAGACACGGCTAATGAGAAGGCAACTCCAAAGACAGTTTGGCGCAGTATGCAGGTTATATCCAAAGGACGACCAAAGAACAGAAAGACACAAAGGAAGCTCGTCATGATGGAGACCAGGAGGATCAGGCTGAGGCTCCAGTTATTGGCTTTTACAATTGGGGTATTTTTATAGGAAACAAAAATCCTTGATACTGTAACAGTTAAAAGACAAAATAACATTGAGATTGATGTAAATGCTATAGCAACAGCATCATTATAAGACAAAAACTCTTCCATTTTGGGAACACACAGATCCTTCTTCTCATTGGGCCATTCATTATGTGCGCATTTTATGCAGTTCTCGCTGTCTGTAAAAAATAAAAAATACACAATCTTGAATTTCATGAAACAGATGTAATTAATAAAAAATCATCAAAAAATTAAAAAATGGCTGGATCCAGAAATAACCTCAGACCGATTACTGACATTTATTCTGCAGAACGGTTAATAGGAACAAAATAACCACCCATCGTCAGGATCATGCTGCAGGTATTTGTCTTTCTAATGGTTGTGCGCCTGCTCTTGTAATATCTCCGTGCTCTTGTGTCTGGGTGTCAGTGTACGGCCTGTGGTTTCAATCTGTGATGGGAATGGGAGTAATATAGAGTCGGCTGATTTGTTCAGAACATGCAGTGGATTTCGGGGCTTTCTCTCTATTAATCAGTCAGACGTAAACATTATTTTTTTGGTAAGAATATCAGAGTATCAGGTAGGATATACCGGTCATATTGGAGATTTCTCCCTCTGAGCACAGGACGCAGTCATAGCAGCAGGAATGGATCCCAGAACCCGGGGCTTTCCTGTAACCCGGCAAACAATTTTCTGTGCACCGAGATTTTGGAATCTGAATAAGAAAGATATTTTTTTATGCTGATTATTTTGTAAAGCTCCTAGAGCTCAATCTTGACTTCAAATGGCATTCTACCAAGTTACACTATCTGTAATATCTGTAATCTCTTATTGGTTATAGTATAAATCAAATGTGAAAGCCAGTGCCTACCCGTGTATGAAGTAAAATATAATATAAGCAAAAGGAGGGATACTACCCTTCTTAACGGCAACGCAGCTGCAACCCTGTAAAACACTCTCCAGGTGTTGTAACTTCTCAAGCAAATTCCACTTAGGTGCGCTTGTGTAAACCGACCATGAAACAAATAAAAAACAAAAAAACGTGAAAAAATGCACAATTACTGACCAATTGGTTCTCTCTATGCACTATTGATTTCACCACTCCTAATGTCCCTGCTGGCTCTCTGATATCTGACCAGCTTCCAAATGTGAGTGCCACCCCTCGAGGCAACTCCAGACCTTTTACCTGCTTAATTGATGAAAAAAAAAAATAACAAAGGAATGTCCCGCACCTGTCCATGAAGCAGCTTTTGAGTCAATTGCCCATTTACTTTTGGATCCTTGAAAAAGGGGGAGCACCGTAGTAAAGCTGTAATTCCTAAACCCTTCATCCAATTTGGATGTGAATATCGTCACATTAAAGCTGAGACGCTGCATTTTAAGCCAAAATTCATTATTGTCACGTTCTGCCCAGGCTGCGGAGCTGCATATCTGTCCTGCTTTAGTTTCTCTGCTTTGCTTTGATCCGTTCCTGGATTTCCTTTTGCTTTGTTCTATTTTCCATTCCTTGCTTCTGCTCCGGCTCTTTGCTTCAGCTCTGCTTCCTTTATTAGGTGTGCCCCACCTGTGTGTTCTGTTTGTCTCAGTCTGCAGTTTGCAGTCTAAGGTATGTCTCAGTGCTATATGTTTGGTTTCATGTTTGGTTTGTTTTGTATCTTTGTCAGCAGGGATTAGCGTTAGGACCCACCGTCATTGGAGTACTTTGGCGTAGTGGTGGGCTAAGCATACTATGGCCATATCATGTGACGAAATCTCCAATAGTTATCTTGTAGTCCTAGGCTAGTTTCTGTATTCATGTTTGTCTGTCTTTTATGTTCCTTTGCCCTTCTTCCTTGAATCATCTGAGGATTCCGGTTCCTCTCTCCTCTCCCCATGTCCCAATTAAGATTTCCTATCCTTGCTTAAAGGAAGAAGCGTCCGAGGGTTCCGGCTCCTCACTCCTTCCCCTGTGTTCCTTGCCTTCTTCCCTGTCCTTTGTTGTGCCCTGTAACATGTATGTCTTGTCTGGTTATGTCTATTCCTTGTCTTGTGCCTGTTTATACTTTACGCTATTCATGTCATGTTTCTAGCCACTTCTCGTGTATATCCTATATCATGTTTCTTGCCTGGTCTCCCTTTCCCTTGCTGTGTTATGTGTCTGCTATATTAACCCTTTGCTTAGCCTTCATTCTCCCAGCCTGCAGCATCCTGCTCGTGATCCATGGGATATTCTTCATGCCTGCTCCAGGGTGCCTGCAGGATTCGGTTTGTTCTGGACTACATCTGCTGCCATATCAGGGCGCTGGTGTTTGGCTGTACTAACCTAGGTGCTCAACGCCTGGGCGAGTGTGGTCACCCTGCAACCAGGCCCTGTCCCAGACTCCACTGCTGCATCGTGACTCCTGTAAACTACATCGGGCGCGCTGGGTCCTTCCAGTCACCAGCTTGGACCCAGTCCGTGACAATTATTTAACTGTAACCCGAAGTGATTTTGGCAAACAGACAAAATAACAAACTTTTGTCAGTGTCCAAATATTTCCAGATATAACTTTATTCACTTCCTATACGATTTAATATAGCAAATATATTCTTATAACAAACAATGAAAAGTCTTCTCACCTGGTTGGCTTCATTCTTCCAGGTTATTAGACCGGGTTTGATGTTAAGCTGCTGATCAGCCAGAGCCCATGGATCAAAGATACCGACCACTTCAAAGGATTTATCTTCTTCCTTATTTCCAACCCAGTTCCGAATTAGGTGTGGGGTAACATACTCCCCATTTTCATCAAGATATAGATGAGAGGATTGGTCCCCGGCTTTCAGATTTCTTATGTAATGGTGCAACTTTTATGAAAAATACAAAATATATTATCAGCTGTTTTACATTTTCTGAATAAGCAAATTGTAATGTATCCTTCAATGTATGTGCCTGCCATTGACACGCCATGCCAAGAAATCTCTCTCATTCCACAGGTTTTATCTCCCAGTCCTTTCTGTTGTCTGTTTTCTCTCTCTCACCCAGTTCACTCTCTCACTTTCCTCTTCTCTCTTTTCCTCCCCTCACTCTCTCTATCTGTCCATCTGCATCAAAGCAATTGAAGCAAGAAGGGATAGTTCAGAACAGAGGGGACAGGGAGGATCAGAGAGAAGTTGGAGGGGCAGGTCAGAGCAGAAGGGACTCTAGGTGAAGTGGATCAGCAGGGAAGGGAAGAAGGGGCTGGGAGGATCAGCGGGGAGCTGGAGAGGATGAGTCAGAGCAGAGACAGCAGGAACTGCAGGTCAGAGCAGAGGCAAATGGGAGGACAGGTCAAAGCAAAGAGAAGCCCTGGATGGAATAGATCAGAGTAAAAATTGCATGAAAGGGCTGGAAGGGTCAGAGGAGAACTGGAGACAGCAGAGAGAGGCAGACGGGAACAGAGTGCAGAAGAGGATATTAATGGGAATGTAAAAGCTAATTGTGCCATCTGATTGGCCCTTAAAGCCCTGCACAGATTGACCAACAATTCCCACTGTAACAAGTCTATTATATATATATTAGGTAATGCTGCAGAGTTATTGGTTTTACATAAATAGCAGAACTGTTCCCACCGCTAGATTTACTATTACTGCTAACTACACGGCTACCGCTGATGCCCCTGAATCACTCTCTTTTCATGACTCCTGACTTACCTGATGTTTGTAATTAGTTATTTTGATTTTATTTCCATAAACATTTTTTTCCTGGAATATGTACATGTTGTGTAGGGCTTTGGCCATCGCAAGCACTGCATTATTCACTCGAGAAGCATCCCCGTTGTTGATAACGTTAACAATGTCTTTCAAGCGTTCTCTCCCAGTACAGTTATGAAGCGAGTACCCCAAATTAATTTCATAATACTGGTTTTTATAGGGATCTGGAGACAAGCATTCAAAAGCTGTTATCCACAAATCTTCCAGTAACTTGTCATCTGGGTAATTCTTTGGGTGAAATTTCTCGAGGAAGAATGAAAGTTTTGGAACATGGTCGCTGTAATACGGTTTCAGTGTCAGAGTCCCGTTAAATACATCAGAGAAAGCATGGAACAGAAATTTGTTTGAAGACCACCTTGTGCCAAGAATTACAGATTTATTGATTAATGAATGTTTTGTTTGCTTAATAATAAACATAAAAGCTTCAGAAAAGGAACCACAAAATACGATAACTTGAGATGTTGATCTTTCTATTGTTTTGGAAGCGTATTCAAAACTTTCAAACATGCTTTGAAAATAATGTATTTTTATTACATATTCAGCACAAATTCCATCATCTTTCATATACTTTGTCAGTACTTGGCTTTCGTTTTCTCCACTTTCATCATCGGTGGTTAAAATGCCGACCCAGTTCCAGCCAAAGTATTTCAGCAGCTTGGATAAAATATAATAACTGACACGGTCATTTTGAACTGTTCGGAAAAACGTCGGATAAACTCGTCTGTCGCTGAGCACGGAATGCGTTGCGCCATAACTGATCTACACGAAAACAAATGGATTATAACAGATGCTACAACCACCCTCTCGGACATTGAAGACCAAGACTTCGTTAAATAAAAACTTTTACCCTTATGAACAAAGACCGTCTTACATGGTTTTACTGTGAATGAGTGAATCCTTTACAGCACTTTTGTTCAATTGTAATTTCCCTCTTTCACGTTTACTTTATGCAAACAACAATATACATTATTTATTGTTGCAGAGCTTTCTTTTGAAACCACATTAGTGCATAGCACGGTTTATTGATGTCTAAATGAGCCTCTGCTCCAAGAGCCTGACTGGCCCTGTATAATGCGTATTTCAAAAGTGAAAAAACCAAAAATCCCACGTGTGATAAAAAATAAATATAAATAAATACTTCCCCACAATGAAAGCAGCTACCAAATAACACTCTTCCTCAAAGTGTATACAGGAACAAACAAGGAATAATGGAGCGCATATACATGGCGGAAGAAAACAAAAACAAAACCAATAGTGTAACAATATCAAGGAATAGAGAATTTAATATGGTGTAAGATCCACTCACAAAAGGACTGGATAAGGCAGGCTCATCAAAATTCAGGCTTCTAAAAGCTGTATTCTTTAGATTGTCTCAGTCTGCAATCTAAAGAATACAGATTTTAGAAGCCTGAATTTTGATGAGCCTGCCTTATCCAGTCCTTGAATTCCAATGAAGTTGTGCCACACACCTCATAAGTGAAGCTCTTATGATTACAAAAGGGGTTTCTTACTGACAGATCCTGTCACATGACAGGAAGTTGAGGCATACTGTGCCATTAATGACAGTACTAAAGTGTGGAGTCGGCTTGTGTTTCTATGAATACCCCTGCTACAAGAAAGGGACTTAATGCACCAAGTAGGCCCCAACATCCACAGGTGCAGTTTCATGACATCGCGGGAGCTTCTGGAAGCTTCTAGCCTGGAATTTGTACAATGACTGCTGAAAACTGACTGGAAAAACAAAAAGACAAGAAATTGCCCCGGTATGTATAGACAGGATCCATCACATGCCACATAATATAGACGATCGCTGAACACAAGGGTGCTTAAATGCCACGAGAAGTGAGCCTAGGGCTGATGGGTTTGAGTTTTGGGTTAGTGTTTCAGATAACTAACATCTATTGAAGAGATTTAAACAACTGTACTAACGGTGCATATTCTGCTCACCTGTGCGTACCCATACATGCCTAGGATTTGTGCCATGGGTATGGTGGTGTCGGAAAGTTCATCCCCAATAAAACCAACCAGGGTCCCTCGTTTAGTACAGGAGTAATTAGGGACGGTCTTTCCTGGTCCAGATAAAATCTGAAGGACACTTTGTACAGTCTTTTTTTCATTAGAACATGAATCAAATAAATGATATCCTAGAGTGATATTTGGTAAAATTCCCGGATCACTGTTGATCTCCCCAATGGCAAACATAAAGGTCAAAAGATTTTTGTAGAAATTTGGAATAAGACTGTGGAAATATTACAAATGTGCTTTATTTTAGATTATTTTAAATTATTTGATTTGCAGCTGTAGGAATGTATATACTTTGTTAAGAAAACTGTAAAGATATTCAAAACAAAAGGCAAAGAAGAACCCATTCAACAGATATAGAGACCTTGTGGAAAGTAACGTGATGCTTAGACTCTAAACTGATTGTAGTGAGGTGATCACTAGCCCCGCTGGTAGCTTTTCACCTGCAACAGCCGCTATTCCCCTGAGGTTGAGCTTCAGTGAACTCAAATGGCTGCAAGATTTATCCATACAACGTCTTTCATTTACTTCTAGCGCTCCCTGAGTCAACTAAAGCTCTGTCTCACATACTTGTCACCTGCTTCTTACCTACTGCAGTCATAGCTGGTCTCCACAATACATGTTTTGCTCCTTTACAATTAATCCTGATTCCTGCCGCCAGGGGATCTTCCTCGCCTGACGCTTTATTAACTCATCTTATAGTTACATTGTAGTAAAGCAAGGACCTCCACGGGTATTTTTCTGTAAGCCCACATTGTTATGTGTCTCATTCATCCACTATATGAGACAAAACATGACTGCCCCATGGAGTAACTCATACGCATATAAAATAAAGAGGAAAAGTCATAGAAGTCCAGATCCCTTTACTGGTGTGTAAGTAGACCATGTGTCTAGTGAACATACATGCACATTTCTACCCCCTCCACACCCTTACAGCATTCAAAACAAGCTAGGACTATCTAGGCTAACAATGATCACAGGAAAAGTAAAAACAAAAGCCAACTTATTGGATCTGTGGACTCTTCCACAAAGAAGAACTTTACAGGGTATACAGAGAATATGTTCTTACATTTCTGCTCTTCTGGAATAAACTCCTCTCCTGTACTTTCTTAAATCACTTTATGCATTTCAATGTTTCTTTCTCATCCCTCATCATGTTTATTTATCTAAACCATTCCTGACTTCTGTATTGTAAAGTTTTTCTACTTACTCCATACAAGCCATCATAGTTATGATTCCATCTTTAAGATAATAATTCATTAAGTTATTTACTCTGAACACTCCTCCAATAATAATGTCTCCATCTTGAACATATTCGTAGTCCTCGATACATCTTCTGCTCTCCAGATGACAGGCTGGAGGTGAGCTCTGGGAGCCAGATCTACACGGAGTCACACACAGGAATATCACAAACAGGGAAACTTTACATGCTGGAGATCTCAACATTTCCTCGTCCATAGCACTCAGCAGCATAAAGCCCCACGCAGGGTGATGCCATCGGCTGCATGCGTGAACTAATGTAATGCAAGTGAAGCATCTCTCCTTTTATACACTTCAGTCTAATGCAAGTCAATGGAGTCTGAAATTAGCTGCTTCGGAGGTTTGAGGCCAGAGCCGTGACTTGTTATTAAAATATATAAATTACACATGTAATTAAACTTAAAAGTAAATGTCATTTTAAAATAGTTGGACACAAACAATATCTAGGTTTTGCCTTAACATGCAATATAGCATTATTTAAGGTAGATAGAACCAAAAATCAATGCTTTGAAAATATTGCACAATCACCTAAATCACCAGTTAAAATGTTACAAATATTCAAATATTAAGAATATAAATGAGTTTTTTGCTGGGATGCACAAGAAGCACAAGATTATTAATAATTAAATTGTTAATATGCCATAGAGTAACTAAAATAAGCCCTCTTCCAAAGCAGTTATATATTTTTTTCACCCAGTTACCCAAAGTAGTTCTAGAATTTTAAAAAGTATTTAATCTTACTTTCTCTTTTAAAGAACAAGTTCCTGTTTCCTGTTCTTCATTAAAAGCGAGTTATTTGTGTAATATCTAATTTTCAGCAGAGCTAGAATGCCAGTTAGCTTGAGATTCTTTCCAGTTCGCTCCCAGTAAAGCTCGTGTGAGTTGGCTAAATACACAGTTCGGCTACATGATGCTGGTGATACACAAGTGCTCCTGGTTGCATGAGCACTTGTTTATCACGAGCAAAAATAGGGATAGAGATCCAATAATTAAAAGCCTCTTTTTTCACAGGTTGCATTTTGTGGGTGTGTGGCCATCGAATTCCGTAGCGTTGTACAGGACATAACAAGTAGTATGTAAAAAATTGACAACAGGTGAGGAGGGCCCTGCTCAAACGAGCTTACAATCTAGAGGGATTTAGGGTGTATTACACAATGGGTAAAGGGTAAAAGTGCCGGTGTAAGGGATGGAGCAGCCACACTAGTAAAAGTATTGCAGGAGAGGGACTAGGAAAGGTGAGCTAAAGGAATATGGGAGGGCATTAATGTGCTATGTTGTAAGCATCCTTAAAAAAGTGGGTTTTGAGGGATTTTTTGAAGGAATAAAGGCACAGAATAAGACAGATAGGCCAGGGGAGAGCATTGCAGAGGATAGGGGCAGCCCATGAGAAATCTTGTAAGCGTGCATGAGAGCCAGAAATCAGAGGAGAGGATAGAAGGAGATCATTGGATAAGCGGAGAGACCGGTTAGGAGTGTATTTAGAGATGAGTGAGGAGATGTAGGGATGGGAACTGCTGTGAAGGGCTTTGAAAGCAAGAGTGAAGATTTTGAAATGAATCCTAAAATGCACAGGCAGTCAGTGAAGAGACTGACAGAGGGGAGAGACGTTAGTAAAGCGATGTGAGAGGAAGAGAAGTCTGGCAGCAGCATTCATGGTTGATTGTAGAGGGGTGAGATGGTTAAGAGGGAGATAATCAAGACAGGACATAATCAGGGCATGGACAAGAGCCTTAGTGGCATACTATGTTAGGAAGGGACGAATGTGGGCAATGTTTTTAAGATGGAGATGACAGTTTTTAAAGACAGAATGAATATGGGGTGTGAACGAAAGGTTGGAGTCAAGGGAGACACCAAGACAGCGTGCATTAATAGATGGGGAGATGATAGCACCATCAGCATACAGGTGGTATTGAAAGCCAAAGGATGAGATCAGTTTGCCAAGGGAGGAAGTGTAAAGAAAGAACAGAAGGGGTCCTAAAACTGAGCCTCGGGGTACCCCAACTGAGAGAAGGAGGGAGGTGTTACTGGAGACAGAGATGCTGAAGGTAGAATCAGAGAGGTAGGAGCAAGGAGAGAGCAGTATCACGGAGGCCACGATCATGAAGCATTTAAGGGAGAAGAGGGTGGTCCACAGTGTCAAAAGCAGCAGAAAGGTCCGGTAGGATTAGCATGGAGTAGTGGCCCTTGGATTTAGCAGTGAGTAAGTTATTAGTAACTTTAGTAAGGGTGGTCTCAGTAGAGCGTCAAGGGCGAAAACCAGATTGAAGAGGGTCAAGCAGGAAGTTGGAACAGGAAGTTGGAATCTAGAAACTTAGTGAGTTGGATATAAACAATTCTTTCAAGAAGGTTGGAGGTGATAGGAAGCAGAGAGATGGGACGGTAATTGGAGAGATCAGTCGGGTTGAGGGAGGACTTTTTCAAGATAGGAGTAATGGTAGCATGCTTGAAGGAGAATGGGACAGATCCAGTAGCGAGGGAGAAGTTGAAGATATGAGTTAGAGTAGGGAAAAGGGTAGATGAAAGAGACTGGGTGAGATGGGAAGGGATGGTGTCAAGGGGGCATGTGGTTGGACAAGAGGAAAGAAGAACAGCATGTACATCCTCTTCAGTGAAAGCATAGAAATGAGTTAATGTAGTGAAGGGAGAAGAGGTCAGTGGGTAGGGGGGCGCATAGTCAGAGGGAGGGTGAGGGCAGGGTGGTGTCTGTGCAGATATTTCATCTCTGATAGTAGGGAATTGAAAGTATTAAAGAGTCGTTAAGGGTTGTGAGACTGTCACGATATAGGTAGACAAGGTGGATCTGACTATGCAGACAGGGACCTTATCTCCAACAACAGTAGTAGGCAGGCAGAGAAGATTCGTAGTCAATATACAGGCGAAAGGTCGGTACACAAGATCAAATATATAGTACAGCATAAGAAAATAACACCCAAAAGCAGTATAACGCTTAGAACGGGCAAAGGACACAGCAAGAATGAAGAATTTATATGAAACAGGTACTCTCGTCATGGGGTTCGTGCGCCATGGAGACCGCGGCAACGTGGACGCAGCGGCCGAGGGCATTGAGGCCGGGACGTGATGCCGGCGTACATCCGCGTTGGAAGTAGGACAGCGACGCAGACATGCGGAGAAGGAATCCGAGCCGGTGTCTGCGGCAGAGATAGGAGTCACGGCACGTGTGACAGTGGCGGAGGTAGGAGCCGCGGTGTGCGTGACAGAGACAGGGAGGAGATGAGGGAGGTTAAGTAGGTTTCTTTAGCAAGGTTGAGAGCAGAGTAGTAGGAACTTTAATTTATAGTGCAGGAAGTCAGACATGGAATGAGACCATCGCCAACTATGTTCAGCAGTGCAGGAACATCGTTTTAGGTGTCAAGTTACAGTCGTGTCGAGTTGGAAACGTGAATGTTGTGAGGAACGAGTAGTAACTGGTGTTACATCCTCAAGAGCAGATGTGAGAGTGGAGTTGTAGAGAGGTATTGTTGTTAAGGCACAACATGTTTGAGATTGGAGAGGGAGTATATTGATTGAGAAGTTGTATATAGCGTTGGTATTTGAGAAAGTCTGCTCCCAGATGTCAAGAACTGACAGATTGAGGAATGGTTTGCCCTGTGGATCAAAATGTTGAGCAGGTTGCCAACTGCCCATTCACTTTCCTGTTCCATTTTCATTTACTTTTTCTTTGCAAATCTTGCTTTTTTCTATTCTTTCTTTTTTGCTTATGATTCAAACAACCAAACAAACAAAACACACACACAAAAACAATAATTATTATTATTAGGTTCTATAAATTTATAAGCTAAGCTTAAGGGTAGAATTCAAAGAAAACGTATGCATCATAGCCACTGCATCATAACAGCCCCTCCCAACCATCTGTCCAACTTCTCCACAACATGCAGTACCCAAGCCTTGGGTGTGTATACACACACACTGCCCTTACACACACATATACACATACACTGCCCTTACACTCCTTTCTCCCCATCTCTTTATTATTATTATTATTATTATTATCTTTTACCTCATCCTTCATCCTCCATCCTGTGGTGGGAGTGCGACATCTGTCACTTCAAACCTCACTTTACTTCTCCCTCATCACTACACACCGGCTATTGATGCAGAGTGCGGGGTACAACGTCATATCCCGGTGCTCGGGACAGACCTCACTTTCCAAAATGTTGAGCCGACTAGAGGGATATTGTGATCCCCCAACTAGTCCTGCAGCTGCTGATTGGGCGGCTGTGCACCCCCTTGTAGCTGCACCCGAGGTGAGTACCGCTCTCGCCTCACCCTTCCTCCACCCCTGCAAAGCGGGACAGAGGTAGTGATAGCAGGGACAATGGGGCAGAGTCCCAAAATCAGGAGTGTCCCGCTCAAATCAGGACAGTTGGGGGGCATTTTGCACCTACTTCCCCTCCAGCTTCTTATCCAGCTCCAGCTTTATGTTTCAGAAACCTCCTCTGTTCCATCGCTCCCCTAAAGTGCTTGCTCAGTAAGGAGTAGGCTCCTCTCTGTATTGTTAATGTCACTCAATGTTGCCAGTTACTCTCTCATCCACTATCTTGCATTCCAAATAGGCTACTTGCTCACTTTTATCACAAAAATACAACAATTTCAATTATTAACCAATATAATTAACCAATGCAGAAACCCTTGGGGCGGGAAGGAGGATGACCAATGGGAGAAGCTCAATGCTGACCCTGAGACACTTCCTCCACTCCTGGAAAACAGCACTCCCACTCCCATCATGCCTCCCTTATCCATCACAAATACGTTTAACCCCCTTTCCCAGTGCACCTATACTGCATTACATTGAGTCCGGTTTTTGGTTGTGTGTGGACTTTTAAAATTAAAATGATTTATTTATTATTACTCCCAAAATTATTTTATTTGGCATTTTGGGGAAAAAATTGTTGGGAAATTGTTTT